>SNQJ01S0013205.1:209337-221280 GCA_010110895.2 Picea sitchensis | reverse complement strand
CGTAAGATGGGCTGAGTTATGGATTGAGATGCATTCTGCTTGAACACTGTGAAAACCATCATGCAGGTATCCATGGGTTTTGGAGGTTCATAGGTAAACAGACACTGCCCGATCGAATCTAATATTGCAGCACAAATAAACAGATTAGATATTGATAATTATGGTAAACATTAACACGCATTTGATCCAACGATTTCAAGGTAAAAGAAAGAAAGACAATAGTCGTGATACGTATACCATCATCATGCTCGGTGGCTCTAACATCTGTAACTAGCCTGCGCAATGTGCCGATTAATGCTGTTATTAAATTAAATGGAATCCGGTGCTGTATTTTCAGAAATTTGCTTGAGGATTATAGCATACCAGTTCAAATACTGGATCGAAGGATCGTCAGGATTAGGCTCCGTCATCACCTGGTTATTTGGATTTATGAAAAACATTTTCTCCACCGAATAAACAACTATGGTGAAATATATGACGAAATTATAGGAAGTAAACCTACTTACCATTACAAATGTGGAGTTCTCAAAGAGTTCTTGCGACGTGGGATCATTATCATCGTCATCGTGATCAAGAAATTCAGGTCCGCGGTGCACATCAGCGGGCGATACTACATCACCCAGGTTGATTTGCCTTAGGCCGTAGACCGGATAGAACTTCTTAAGAGGATGGAAATCGTCCAGAACGCCTCCGATAACTCTTGATGCCAGCAGCTGCTGCCTTATTTCCTCCATTCTTTGCTTAATCCGGGAAGGTCCCAAGTGAGAGCAAGTTGAATGAAAGAATGGAAGCCACAGCTATTATTATAATTTAGTTCTGAATAGTCACAGCTATTATTATCCACGAGTATTCAGACGAACACTCGTCACCACTGTTGTTCAAGAAAATAGGATTTTATAAAAATTAATGGTTGTTTATCAAAATGGTATCAACCATTCATTTTAAATTCAAAATCAAATTAAAAATATTTATGGAATATAGAAGTTAGAATCTTATAAAATGCACTGCACTTAAACATTGACCTATATTTTACAACTTAGCATTCAAAATATTATCACTTCAATTTTATTATAAATTTCTTATTGACATTGACTTCATTCCTTGTTGCTTTTACCAACCAACATTGTCAATCACTAATTATAGGATTCTAATCATTAATATATATTTGCACACTATCATAAACCTCATAATTTTATAAATATTAATTAATAAATAACAATTTAATAATATATAAAAATATATTATTAAATTTTTAACTTAATAAAATATGATGATTTTGGAAAGCTTATTTTCGAGTATAAAAACAAAATTTTAAAAAATCACAAATAATCACTTACCAATTAAATTCACTAATCAATAATAATTTAATAAACTAATTAAATTTTAAGAAACATTAATCATCATCATATAAATTCAAATATTAATTTAATTAATAAATCTAAATTTAAATTAAATAAAATTTTAATAATATATAAAAATATATAAATTCAAATATTAATCTAATTAATAAATTTAAATTTAATTTAAATATAAAAATGTAAATGTTAAAATTTTAATTACTCATTATATAATTCAAAACGATTCAAAACGTTAAAATATTTACACAAATTCATTTGTCATATAATCTTTTAAATCCTAATTAATAAATTTAAATTTAATGTAAATATAAAAATATATAATTTTAAATATTAAATTAATTAATAAGTATAAATATAATATAAATATAGAAATTTAAATGTTACAAAGAAGAAAAAATTTGGTATTATTAAAAATAAATAAAATAATTCGGGAAACACCAAAAGGGAATGAGTTGGGTCGGCGACAGTGTGTTTTTTTTCCTCCCGCCAATTTTTTTCCTTCTAATTAATGTAAAACTTTGAGCTACCTAAGGTTCTCATAACACTTTAAACTTATAAACAAATAAAATTTAATTAATTGAAGGTTATAATAACACTTTAAACTTATAAACAATGAAATTAAAAAAAAAGAAGTTTTCTTATATATAAAATAAAAATTTATTTTTATTATGTTGAAGATTAAGTTTTTTACTCTAATTTTTAGGTCTAAGTTAATTAATATAAAAGTCAAGGCAGAACCAACGCTATATATGTTCATTTGGGTATGAGATTAAATTGCTATTAAGTTTTAGTATTTAGGTTTTATATATGGTTAAAGGTTAGGTGTTTTTAGATAAGTTATATAACTCTTTTTTGGTAGTTTCAGTAATGAGTAATGATTTGATAGAGATAATCAATATCTAGTGGATATTAGTGATTCAATAAAATGGTTTTTTGGTTTTCTAGTATAACCAATTTTTTGGTTTTTTGGTTTTCTAGTACAACCAATTTTTTTTTTAATCTGTTGAGAGGTTTTCTTCCTCTTGTTTCTAGAGTATAATCTAAAATTGTTTTTAATCCGTTAAAAATATGCTAGTTAAAAATATGCTAGTGGCATTGGCTAAAGGCCATGGTAAGATGTTATTTTAGTTTTTAGAAAAATATTTAAAAAACAAAAAAATGAACTATGAGAAAAAGGTGATGGAGAGTGGAGTTTAATTACCCATTGAGCTCAAGGTGCTTTTAATAGGAGGAAAAAGTGGTGGGATTTTAATTGTTCAATTTACTTGAGACATCTCCATTGAATGCACCTCATTTAGTGGATGCATCATTCCCCCTCTCAAACCCTTTATGCAAATTATGAACCTAACCATTTTGGTTACAACTAGATGGATCTTGCTTCGTTTGTGGTTGTTTTTGTCATTGTAATCCTCACCATCCAGGTTTACAATTGGATCTATGAATTTTTTTGTTCATGTTGTGAGCTTCACCATTGTAGTCTAAAATTGGATTCCACTTTATCTATCTATCTAATTTTTATCATTAGAACTTCTTTGCGTTGTCCCTACTCATTGATGTTGTGGGTGTGCTTTGGAATGATTTTTTTACTTGCTGATGTGTGGGAGGTGTTAGGATATTTAGATACTTAGAAGCTAGTTAAGATCAACTTGTTTTAATGTGTATTTCTAGGTTATAGTGTGGTTCTTAGTGTGTTTCTTTAGTATGCGTTATAATGCATATGTAATATGATGGTCATGATATATTCCCGACATAGAGTGATCCGAAAAATCATATTCTCCTTGATCTTAACAAGTACATTGATATGTTGATTAACACCTTATTGGTCCATGATCTCTATTTAAAGAGCATGGAGGGTCATTTGTCAATGATCGATTGTAAGAAACTCTCTTGTAATATTTTTCTTTTGCATTGATAAATTCCCTCAAGTGGCCATGTTAGATGGGGCCATGGATTTTTCTCCACATGGGTTTTTCCATGTAAAAACTTCGGTGTGTTGATCTCTGATCTAGTTGTGTGAATAACTATGTTGGAATACCTGTATTGTTGAACATGGCATGAGAGAACATTTGAATACATGCTCCCATTGTAGATTCATATCTGGAAGTTGTGTTGTCGCATCTCTAGTTTCTTCTATTTTTCGTACATTTTTGGGCTAAGAGGATTGATCCATTTCATCCAAAGCGCTTCTTTCAACTAGAAAATCTTTTCATTTCACTTGAAAAGATTTTGGTTTTCCAAGAATATGGCCATTTCAGTTAGATCTAGAGGTATAAAGCGTGAATAAACCATATTTTTTTTACAGAGATAAATTTCCATTTTCTGTTTTTGTTTATGGATTCCTACTATTATCGGTATGTGTATTCTTTTTCTGCTGCACTCTTTGCCATCTTGGAAAATCATAAACAAAGAAGAAAGTGTTTTGTCATCTTTCTATGCTCTTTTTCATGTTCTTTGTGTGATTTGGACAAATCATAAACATAGAGAAACCTTGCCATTTTTGGGTCATCTATATGAGATCTAACCTTTTGCTGGTGTCAAGAAGAGATTTTATTTTTATTTTTTATGTGTGAACATATGGAAATATTTATTTTTTAGCATACACCTTGAGGCGTAGCTCCACAAAAACAACACAAACAACAACACCCTCCATCCTTCTTAATATTATAATGTGTTTTGCACTATCTCACTTGGTTGAAAGTTTTCTTACTTAGTAAGAGGTCTTGAGTTCAAGTCTCTTTTCTGTTACATTTAAAAAAAGTTCATGCATTCAGTGTAAAGTGTATTTCACTTAAATTCTATAAGTGAATCACTTTAAGTAGCTTTAATATTAAGCTTTTAGTTACGTTTTGGCATGCAACTTTAATTTACAAAATAACTGTAATGTAAAAGTTCTTCCAACTTATTCTATAAAAGTGGGTCACTTCATAAACAACTTATTCGTAAAAGCGAGCTTATAAGAAAGTTAGTGAAGGAGGGGCATCATCACATGGACCAACCTCTACTTTTTCAAAAGGGCATAACTTTCACATCTGAAGCTCGTTTTTAGTGATTTTTTTTTAAAACAACTTATTTTTTCGTGATCCTTCCATTCAGACCATCAACTTCATATTTTAAATTCACATTTTTTGCATATTTAATATGTCTTATCCTAGTGATATTTTTATTAATAGTACCAACTACTTCTCATGGAAATCCCATATGGAGGATGTACTAAGAAGTAAAGGTTTGTACCATATTACCTTGGGAAAAGAATAACCCCCCACTAATGACAACAATAAATCCAAATGGGATAATAAGACTGACGAAGCACATGGACTAATCAAAATTTCCATATCTCTTGATTTAAGGTTTCACCTTCAAGGAATTGATGGCCAAGATAAAGCTTGGGAAAATATTGAAGTTTTGTTTGGTAAACAAAATATTATTCAATCCCACAAAATTGAAAATTAGTTAATGACTTTAAGCTCTAATGATTTTCCTTCTATTGACGATTATTTATCTATTTTTAAAACTCTTAGAATTTTATGTGAAGATTGTAAAATAGTTGTGAAGGATGTTTGATGCATATTTATGTTATTCTTGCTAAGATTGAGAGTGCATTTTTTGTGTTTATATCTACCTTTAATGCCATCAGAGAATCTCTAGGGAGTGCTTACCAAACTCTCACTCTTGATTCATTTTGTGATTCTATGATTCGAGAGCAAGATAATATTTTGCAACTTGGATTGATTAGCACTATAGGTACATCGAACAAAGCCTTAGTGACCTAATAGAAAGATAAATCCTAGAATCCCAAGAAACAACATCCTCGCCACAACAATAAGAAAAACAAGGGTACCAACCCCTCTCAACCAACTTCTTCCCCTAATGGTGACAAATGAGAAAAATACAAAAGTAAGAAGACTCATAGACATTGCAACATTTGTGGGAAACATGGTGTTGTGGATTCTAAATGTTTTAAACACATGGAATCCTTAAAATCATAAATAGAGAAGAAAAACATTAGTATTGATTCTTCTTCTTCTACCTCTTCTTCTCATGGACATGCACTTTTTTCTTATGGTTTCTACTTCCATGCAACTTATAATTCTTCTTCTGATGAGTGGATTATTGATTATGGAGCATCTTATCATATGGCTAAGGATAAAGGCATATTTTCCACTCTAAATGAATGCAACACCAAACAAATATTTGTTGGTCATGGTAGATATCTTAGTGTTGTAGGGTCTAGAACATTTCAGGTAGATATTGTCCATTTTAGTGACATGTTATGTGTTCCAAGTATTTCCTACAATATTCTTTCAGTGTATTAGATCACACATTCAGGTGAAGGCTAAAATGTAGAGTTTTCACCTCAGCAAGTTGTAATCAAGCATTTAAAAGATCACGACCATGTCTTAGAAACTATAATTATTTATGATATTACCGGGTTGTACAAGTTTGACAACTTTGGGTGATCATTTTTTCCATCAATTTTTGTTTCTCATAGCAATGAATTGAACAAACTTTGGCATGAGCGGTTTGGTCATATAAATTATTGCTCATTGTAAAAACTATCTAATCAACATATGGTGACTATTATTCCTATCATTTATTGTAGATCTGGTGTTTTGTTGGTTCTGTTCTTGGCAAACATCATCAGGATATTTTTGAAAAATTTGCCTCTTGGCACACCTCAACCCCTATGTATCTTGTTCAAAGTGATTTGTGAGGTCCTCTTTCTTATCCTTCTTTCTCTGGGTGCAATTATTTCTTAACCTTCATTGATGACTTCCTGGAACGCACTTGGGTTTACTTCATAAAACTTAAGAGTGAAGTTTTTGACAAGTTTTTCGCCTATAAGGCCCTCATAGAAAAACAATCTAGACGTCAAATTCAAAGGTTAAGAACAAATAATGGAGGTGAATATGTGTACAACAAATTTACAAGTTATTGCACTACACAGGGCATTCAAATGAAACATATTGTTCCACATACACTATAGAAAAATGGTGTTGTTGAAGGAAAAAATTGCACCTTAAAGGAAATGGCTAGTTGTATGATCCAATCTAAATGATTAAATATTCAGTATTGGTGAGAAGCCATCAATTGTGCAAATTACATAGTAAATCACACAAAATATAACATAGAAATGAGCATGGACTAAAATTAATCCAAATGTAAGCTGCTTCATTGTATTTGGTAGTGTAGCATGGGATCCCATTCGAGATGAGAAAAGGAAAGCATTGCAGCCTAAAAGTGAGGAGTGCATTTTTGTTGGATATTGTGGAGATGTCAAAGGTTATAAAATTGTTCAACCTCTTTCCAATGGAATTATTATTATAAGAGATGTTCAATTTGATGAAAATATCTTGGTCTGCAAGCCTAATTCAATGTTTGTTCCATCTTTTCCCTGTGATCCATCTTCGACGTTTGTGCCATTTTCTATTCCTATTCTAGTTTCTTCTTCTTCATCTGATGAAAATCAGGATAAAAATACACCTTTGCCTACTCACCTTCCTATACATGAGTCCAATGAACTCAAACCAACACCAACACCATCACTTCCTAGATGGGTCTACTCAACATGAGAAATAACTGGAGATATTTTTGGTGATCCTATAGATTAGCTTCAGAAACATTCACAGTTCCAACAAACCTCTTGTCTTTTGGCTCAAGTTTCATATACTCATGATCCATAAACGTTTGCAGAATATTCAGGTCATCCAGATTGGGATACGAAAATCAATGAACGATATTGTTCCTTAATGGCAAACAATACTAGGGATCTTGTTCCTCTTCCAAAAGAAATAAATATTTTCAAATGTAAATGGGTGTATAAAACTAAGTATGCATCAGATGGAAGTGGTGAAAGACACAAGGCCTGACTAGTTTCCAAAGGATTGTCTATAGTTGAAGGAACATAATTTAATAAAACCTTTGCTCCTATAGCCAAAATGAATTCCATCTTACTTTTTATATCCGTTGCTTCCTCACATAAATGGGAGGTCCATCGGATGGATGTTACATCTGCCTTCTTGCGTGGGGATTTGAATGAAGAAATATACATGGAAATACCTCCTTGTTATGTCCATAATGAATCGAACCTTGTTTGTCTCCCAATAAATCTCTTTATGGTCTTAAGCAATTTCCTCGAGTTGGGTATGGAAAAATGGACAAATTTCTTTTGGACACTAGATTTTCTAGAGGCTATTATGAGCGTAATGTCTATACCATGAAAGTAGGAAGTCATATCATAATTCTTGTTCTTTATTTTGATGACCTTATCCTCATTGGTAGTGACCCTAAAATTTTAACCCATGTGAAAACCAACCTTAGAAAGAAAATTGAAATGACACACTTAGGCTATTTGCATTATTTCCTTATCCTGCAAGTATTGCAAACCAAGGAAGAAAATTTTTCTTTCACAGTATAAGTATGGTTTTGACCTTCTTAATTGCTTTGACATGGAAGATTGTAAACAAACCCCTTATCCCTTCCAGTCTGGAGTCAAACTTACTTCCACCTATACTACTCCTAAAGTCAATGCCCCTTTGTACCATCAATTAGTTGGTAGTCTCTTATTTGAGTCATACCCAACTTGATATTTCCTTTGTTGTTGGTCTTGTTTCCTAGTATATGAAAAAAATCGATTAAATCCATTGGAAAGAAACAAAAAGGATACTTTGTCCTGTCTAGGATATAGTTCAGTTTGGGATATAGTTTAGTTTAGGATACATTACAGTTCAAAGGGGACTCACTTGTTGGTTGGTTTCACTGATTTTGATTGGGCCGACGACCATAATGATAGAAATTGTGTTGTAGGTTATGTTTTCATCCTTGGTTCTAGATCTGTCACTTGGGATTGTAAGAAACAATAGGTTATTTCTCTTTCTTGAGTAGAAGTAGAGTACTGAGCAACGAATAATGCAAGTCAAGAATCATTGTGAATTTTGCATATCCTTTCATAGTTTGGATTCTAGTAGCAACATTCGACCACCCTTTGGTGTGACTATCATAGTGCCATCAATCCCACCAAATACCTAGTTCAACATTATTTCAACAAACACATTGATTTGCACATGCATTTCATCAGAACTATCATTCATGATCGAGTTATTGAAGTGCTATTCTTCCCTATAGAAGATCAAGTTTCTATAATTTTCGTGTGAATCGTCTTACATAAGCGATGTTTTCCAAACAATGATCTATGTTAGGAGTTCAATGAGTTGTCAGTAAGAGGAGATAGGTTCTAATGCCTCCTTCCTTATCCTATTGTGTTTCCATTGTAAATCATTCAATCCTATCTCGTGTTGTTCTTAAGGGGGGATGTTACATATTTATAAACTTAGGAGTTATTTAATATCAACTTGGACTAATGTGTTATTAGGTTCATATGCATTTCTTAGTGTGTTTCTTTAGTATGCATTAGAATACATTTTAAATACAATGGTCACAATATGTTCTTAACATAGAGTGATCCGACGGTTCATATTCTCTTTGATTTTAATGGAGACAATTATCTATGGCTTAACACCTGATTGGTCCATGATCTCTATTTAAAGAGAATAGAGGTTCATTTTTTGATAATATATTGTGAGAAAAACTCTTGTAATATTTTTAGATTTTTCATTAATAAATTTCCTCAAGCGGCCATGTTACCTGGTTTCGTGGATGTTTCCGCATAGGGGTTTTACCACATAAAAATATGAGTCTGTTGATATTTGATCTAGTTGTGTGAGTTGTTATCGAAGGCATTCATCCTCAGTTGGAATACCTATTTTTTGGCATAGGAGGGTGGCGTGTTGTTGGAGTTGACAATTTGTAGGTTGTTATTCCCTCCTTCATATTGTTGCATTAACATTCCATTGCTTGGGTTTTAGTTCGTTGGTATAAGCATTTACATGGGTTACTTGGTCTTTGAAATTGAGGATAGAAGACTCTACCTATTCTTGTTGGTGTTTCCTATGTATTATGTGGGATATACTGTATGTTATTGGCATTTTCCTTTCTATTGTGTGTAATTTGTAATAAGGGTGTACAAAATACACTAATTTAACGGTTGTGTGTTAAGAAGAGATGATCATCGATTTTATAGCTACAAACAATAACTCAAATATAGATTGAACATTATCAAATATATTGTATTCATGAAGTAAAAAAATTCAAAGAATAAAAAAAAAATGTTTGCATGAACAAGAAATTTACAAAGAATGAAATAATTTTATTACCAAATAAATAAGTCCAAGATAACACTTGTGAAGTGTCACTAATGAAGGCGATGGGATCCAAATCCCTTCCTTGGGATGGGTCCCTAACTTCCTTGGTGTGTGTAAACAATCCCCTCCTTGAAGTATGAAAACGGTAACTATATAAGAAACCCTCTCAAGGGGAAGTGGTCCTCAACAATCTAGTGAAATTTCAATAGCATAACCTTATTATGAAAATGGATGGATCATGGTCCCCGAGGTGTAGGATATTCAGTGATGGAGTGTGTTGTTAAGGAACACTGTGATGTTAAAGTCACCGGTTCGAAACCTGTGGGGACAAAAAATCCAACAATGTTAAGGGTTGGTGTGGCTCAGGCCAGGTGCGATCCCTGGGTGATTTTAACATCTTAGATGCCCCTGATTCATGTTTTCTCAGCCACAACCTAGTCCCACAGGTCATGAAAAAACTAGCAAACAAAAAAAAAGAAAATGGATGGATCAACATAGTAACCTGAAGTATTTATTTTTAGGGAAAATAGTGGTTAAAACCCTTTGACATGGTATTCAAATAGTTATTAAAGATGAACAAATCAATTCTAAGAATAGAAATTAGTGATAAGAATGGTCCACATATAAATAACTTCCCACTTTAGCAAATATGTCTTAGAAATAATCAAAATTGGGTTTTTTGGTGGAATAATAAAGCTTTTCAGAGTATACCTACATTGTCTGAGTGCACTTATTGGGGGTAATATCTATGCTAGTCCTTTCTGTTCAAAATAAGGGTTTGACTATGCAATTTTCCCTGATTTAGAGGTCATATGGTGGTGGAAAGGGGCTAAAATGGAGGTTAAGTATGCCAATAGTGATATATTTTAATAATACTACTCAAAGTGTTCCAAGTGAGCATTTTTATTGTGATCACAAACTTTCCCTAATGCCTAAGGTTGGGAGAAAATAATATGATTGAAATCATCACATTTTATTTATTTAAGTATAGGGAGGACCAGGGAGAGAGAGGAGTGTACAAGAAAGGAGGACCTCTACTAGAAGGGAAATGGAGAACCAGTTGTCAACAACATGTAAAAAAGGTGATATGTGAAAAAGATCTCAATAGGGAAAAGTATTATCCCTACCTTGAGGAACCCACATATGAGAAATATGAGCCCAAAGTACACTATCCTCTAAACCAAACTGCTATAATACAAGTGTTGAAGTTGATAGGGGAATCCCCTCTATATTCAAAGGATTAAGGGGTCATTCAAAACTAACACGAGGTAGAAAGTACATGATGAGTGAAAAATATTGAAACCAAGGGATAATGAGAAGGCGACGAGAAAGGGACACATGAATTATCTTATTCAAATCATAAAGGAAATGTTGATCTAGGAGTGTCTAGAAACATTTTTAGTATCAATTTTTTGATAGTAAAAACTCGAAACATCTTTTTATTATTAAATTTACATTTATATAAGTTATTATAAAATTATAAATATACTACCAACTCAAGCTCGAAATATACCAATCTATTTGTCTTGAAAGTTACAAATCCATTGCAATAATCCAAAACTATTCAAGTGATCCCAAGTTCACTATGGAATGTGTTTTTTTCTCTTTCTAAATTAATTTATTTGAACACTAAGTAATTAAATAATTGAAAATAGGAATGATGTCTATGTTCATTATGGATAAATGTTAGGTGTTTTTAGATACTAATTGTTATATGGCCCATGTAACTTTAGGAATAAAGGTGTGAAAAGGCTTGGGGACAAATAGGGAATATGGGCTTAGGATTTAAAGTTATTTGAGGCATAAGGTAGTGTGTATACCACTAGGATGGTGTATGGTTTGTGGGGCCCTCAGGAAGAGGTATGGGAATATGGATCTTAGGGATCAGGTCTGGAGGGGGTTAAGGGTAGGTTATAGGTGGGGGCCTAGAGGTAGATGGAGATAGATTCAAAGTGGAGGTAGGTTCCTAGGAAAAGAGGGCGATAACAATCAAGAAGGGGTAGGTTCAAAAGGGTATATATGTCCCCCTCTAATAATTTTCACCTATGCCCCTCTCCCTCACTCTCCCTCTTCCCCACTATCCCCACCCTTGTTTCCCTCTCTCTATACCTCCTCACTCTTTTTATTTATCTCTCTCTTTCTCTCTCTATCATCTCACCCTCTCTTCCCCTTGTTGGATTACTGAGAAGGGGGGTGAATCAATGATAGAGAAATTTAATCCTTTTTAACCATATAATCCAAGTGTTATATCAATGTAGAATTATCATCCAATAATTGCAGACTAAATAAGAAATGAAGAAATGAAAAATCATACACATACACAATACACCAGTATTTTACGTGGAAACCCAAAGCGGGAGAAAACCACATAATGTTTTTTCTTATAT
>SNQJ01S0013205.1:196985-208699 GCA_010110895.2 Picea sitchensis | reverse complement strand
TGTAACTCTGTAATATACCTGGTGTATATGATCACATACCTTCAAACCTTCCTTAACTTTAACAACAAGAGACTAGCATTTTCATCAAAATTTTCTGTAGTGTCACATGACTAGTTTTGCATTAGTCAACAACCCTAACTTGAAATAATCATAATTGTGTAGATGTAATGAATAAATATATGAAAATGATACACAATGTTCTTCAGTGTGGTTTATGCAATTCCTCTAGGTGTCACTACCTGGAACCTCTCAGAAAAGAAGTTATAGCAAAAATGACATACTTTACTGAATTATAGATTATTCTAGAGAGAGACCTTGTAGAGTGTGCCCCACACGAAATATTTTTTGAATGGATATGAAAATGTCACAAAAAATAATTCATCCGGTAATCTAACCAACACATTTGGTCTTATTGGATTCGGATCTGTTATGAAGACGTTATGACTTTTTTACCCGAAACACCTGTTTTAGACTAGTTTGAGGACTAGCTACAAACCCTATTTTCCATGGAGTGTAACTCCAAAAATACAACGAACCACAAGCTGAATTTTTTACAACATACACTTGGATATGTTTCCTCAATGGAATACAAATTTTAAGGTCTGAATCATTCTAGAAAAAAAATTATTTTGAAAATGGTGAGATGACCTGTAAATAACATACCTTAGAAAGCATCATCAAAAGAATTTATCCTCCCTTGAATTACGACCTTCTTTTCTTCACCTTCCCTCTGAAATTCAACTTATATATCCTTTGGTTATCTCAGTCACCTATAGATATTCAATATTCTCAATTGCGATGTAAAATGAGAGAGCCTTTCCTCTTATTTATACTCTCCAAGTACCTTCCTTAACAACATCTTCTAGGTCACTTTGCCCACTTTCCTTATTTTAGGGTTAACCCACTTCTAATTTATCCATTAAATTTATTATTTAAATAATTTATTTTGTATTCACTTTGAATTATAGTACACTCATCACTTCACTTTATTATTTACCTTCTAAAATCTCTTAAATCACTTTGACTACTTTGACCTTTTGGGGCTTTTAGATGACATACGAGGGTCCTCCAACTTCGTAAGGCCATAACTCTCAAATCGTGAGGAGTTATGTGACGTACCACATACCACCAGAAATGGCATGACATGTAATATCCATATAAAATAGTATCACCTGAAAATAGATCAAAACTCATACCATTATCCATCAAACAAACTTGGTTCCATTACCCAAACTTGGGTTATCCAACTCCTCATGGTCATAACTCTCTAACTGTGAGGATTTATGTGAGGTTCCAAATACCACCAGAAATGGAATGAAATTCATTATCCATATATGATAGTTTCGCTCACAAATTTACTGACCTTCATCTCATTATTCCACAAATAAACATGGGTTCTCTAACCATACTTATAGGATAACTCAATACGCAAAGTGTCTTCCCATGAGGGATTTCACCATAAAGGGACCACTTTAGAGTTAATCCACTTGTACTTATTATCAACCATGACAATAAAATAATGAGTCATCTTTACATAAAAAAAACTTGGGTCCATTACCCAAACCTTTGTGCCATTGGGATTTCTTCAAGGGTTGACATCAATGACAACCAACCTTAATCAACAATCTTCCCCTTTGGAATTGATGGAAACACTCTAATGAAATACTAAAATCATTTCATGCAATAATGAAGTCATATCAATCATGCTCCCCCTGGAACCATGCCTCTATCCTCTGCATCTCTATGATCATTGCTCCCCCCTGGAATCATGCCTCTATCCTCTGCATCTGATAAATCTCTCCCCCCTTTGTCATCAATGGAAAAGGTATATTTCCATCCGAGGATGCTCCCCCTAACTCAACTATCCTCTTTATAGTGCTTCCTCATGTACATATAAGACATATAATATAAGCATCATTTTGGAGTCAAAATAACTCCGAGTCTCTGGCGAAGATACTGAAGGGATTCCTGTGGAAGTGGTTTTGTAAAGATGTATGCCACTTGTTCTTTTGTGCCCACATACTCAACTCTGATGTTATTTTCTGCAACCTTTTCCTGTAGAAAGTGATACTTGATTGGAATGTGATTCATCTTGGACTGCATCACCGGGTTCTTTGATATATTGATGGCGCTTGTATCATCACAATAGATTGGAATGGGATAATCATACTCAACCTGTATATCTGTCAAAGTTTGTTTCATCCAAAGAACCTGTATATAGAATGTTGTTGCTGCAATATACTCTACCTCGGCTGTAGATAGAGATATTGATGATTGTTTCTTGCTTAGCCATGATACTAAACACTCACCGAAGTAGAACATTTCTCCAATGGTTCTTTTTCAGTCATCAATACAACTTGCCCAATCTGCATTTATGTAGGCAATAAGAGATATATCCTTTCCTTTTGGATACCATAATCCAAACTCTTTTGTTCCTTTGAGATATCTGAAAATCCTCTTCACTGCTAACACATGTGATTCCTCTGGTGCTTCTCAAAATCGTGTCACCTGTCCAACTGCCTGCATTACATATGGTATGGATGTTGTCACATATATTAGGCTACCGGTCATTGACCTGTATTTCCTTTGATCTGTATTCTTTGAATCATCATCCTTGCATAACATGCAACTGGTTTTCATGGGAGTGATAACTAGTTTTCAATCTCCCATTCCAAACCTCTTTATCATTTCTCTGATATACTTGGTTTGAGAAATAAAAATTCCTTGGTTTCTTTGACGCATCTGAAGTCCCAAAAAGAAGGATAGTTCTCCAAGTAAATATATTTCAAATTAATTCTGTATATCCTTTGAAAATTTCTTTCTTAACCTGTCATCATCACTACCAAAAATAATATCATCAACATAAACTTCAATTAATTAAATATTACCTTGACTTACCTTGATGTAGAGGCTGATATCTACACTTCCTTTTCTGAACCCTTCCTGTTGTATATATTTATCTAGTCTAGAGTACCATGCTCTAGGATCCTATTTAAGACCATACACAACCTTCTTTAATTTGCACACATAGTCTGCATTCTCTGACAACTGAAATCCTTCTGGTTGTTCAATGTAGACTTCTGCTTCAAGTTCCACATTTAGAAAAGTTGATTTTACGTCCATCTGATACACTTTAATATTTTTGGAGCATGCATAATATAAAAGAAATCAGATTGCTTCCATTATGGAAACTGGGGCAAATGTCTCTTCAAAGTCAATTCCTTCAACCTGTGCATATCCTTTACATACCAATATAGATTTGTTCCTTGTAACCTATCCATCTTCATTCAATTTATTCATGTATACTCACTTTGTGCCGATCACATTCTTATCCTTTTGTCTTGGAACCAATTCCCAAGTGTCATATTTCTCTATTTGATCGAATTATTCATCCATGGCCTTGTTCCAAAATTCATCCTTACTAGCATCTTTAAAATAGGTTGGTTCAATCATAGATTTGAGTTCTAGGTGTGTTTGGTCTGGTGAACGAATTCTTCTTCTAGTCTCAACTCCTGCATCTTTGTTTCTGATAATCTGATCTGAAGGATGAATCTTTTGTACTCGTCTACTAGGTGTCTTTGGAGTCACTTGATGAACTTTCTCTTTTGCTTCTATTGGATTCTCTTCATATTCCTCTTCTACTTCCTTTTCATCTTCTGCTTCTTCTTCGAAAATTTGTTCCATTGATTCATTTTCTTCTTCCTTTGATTTTGGTGTGACTGTTTCATCAATTGTTACATTGATGCTTTCTACTACTTTATTCAATATCATATTGTAACAATTATATCATTTCCTTGTACTTGAGAAATCAACAAGTACTCCTTTGTCCACACAAGAGTCAAACTTTCCCATTTTTCCATCTTCTCTTTTGATGTACCATTTGCTTCCAAAAACTATGAAGTGCTTCACATTTGTTGGTATTCATTTCCATAGCTCGTAGCTAGTTTTGTCAGTGTTGTTTATAAGAATCACTATGTTTTGAATGTGAACTGTTGTATGCACTTCTTGTGTCCAAAATATATATGTCAATTTGGAATCCATTAACATTGTTTGAGCCATTTCCTATACTGTCTCATTCTTTCTTTCAACAACTCCATTCTGTCGAGGTTCCCTAGCAACGAAGAATTGCCTTTTTATTCCATGAATGTTGCAATAGTCCATAAATTCCTTTGAATTTAACTCTCCTCCATTATCATATCTCAAGCATTTGATTTTTGAATCCATTTCATTTTCAACTATTTCGTTGTAGATCTTGAAGTTTTCAAAATCTTTTGACTTATTCTTGAGAAATAAAACTATGGTCATTCTTGTATAATCATCAACTAATAACATAAAATGTTTCTCACCTTTTAAGCCCTTTGTTGTAGTTGGTCCAAATAGATCAGTATGAACAATTTCTAGTGGTATTGTTGTTGAATATTCCTTTGATTTGAACTTGGTATTTGTTTGATTTCCTTCTTGGCAATGCTTGCATAAAGTGTTGGTTGGTTTCATGATTTGGGGCATTTCTCTCACTGCTTGTCTTTTGCTGAATTTGAAGTTAGTTTCGATTCACAAAAGTGTGAGATAAGAAAAGAAGGTTCAGGAAAATTGATTTGGGGCATTTCTCTCACTGCTTGTCTTTTGCTGAATTTGACAAGGTTATCAAAATGTTTGTGACCCATTCTTCTATTCCATAGCCAACTTTCATCTTCCTTTCCTAGATAACACTTCTCATTTCCAATTTCACTTAACACATATATGTTGCTTGAAGTTCTTGTAGCTGTAGCAATCAATTTTCCTGAACCTTCTTTTCTTATCTCACACTTTTGTGAATTGAAAGTAACTTTATGACCTTGGTCACACATTTGACTCACACTTAAAATATTATGTTTCATATCTTCTACTAGTAGAAAATTTGTTACCTTTGTATTCTTGTTCCCAATCATGACTATGCCTTTTCCAATGATTTTGGCTGAATCATCATTTCCGAAGGAGACTGATCCATCTCTTTCCTTTCTTAATATAAGAAACTTGTTTCTATCACCTGCCATATGTTTTGAACTCCCACTGTCAACATACCAACCACGTTTCTTCTGCTTAGCTTGTAGAGCGAGTGTGCATTCTTCATTGGTATACTGAATGTGCTTTCTTATCCATGTCCTTTTCTGAGGTTCCTGTCTCTGAGTGTTGCTATTTTTTGGAGGTTCTCTAGGAGGGATTGTTATTCTACAATCTTTGGCCATGTGTCCAAAATTGTTACATTTGTAACATTCCACTTCAGTTCTCAAATATTCAAACCTATTGTAACGTATTCTCTGTGTTTCACTAGGCCTTCTTGGATAACCCCTTTGTGTATGACTTTCAAAGTTTTTTGTGTTCCTGCTGTTAGCTCTGCAATTCACAACTTTATGTCCAAAATTATTACATGCATAACATAAACCAAAAAAGATAGTTTTATACCTTGGAGTTGAATATATTCTGAAAGGAGTTACTCTTATAAACTCTTCTTCCTTAGGCCTATTTGTTGGTTGTTGATTCCGAAATATGAATCTTCTCGGTGGAGGAGTGTCCCTATAATCTTCCTTATAGATCTTCCTACACCCCTTGATTTTTTCTGCATATCTTTTTGGATTTCAAACAAAGAAATACTACTCTTAAGAAATTGTTATCAATCTGAAATTCTACTAACTCATCCCTCAAAGTTTGTAACATTTCATGAGATAAAAGGTTTGCCACATACCCTGTCATCTTGGATCACCATCAATGTTCTGAAATTTGGATTCTTTAGTAGTGAATTCACTCTGAACTTTTTGAATCTTGGGATCTTGAAGAATGGAGTCGCAAGGTGAATGGTACAACCTTCCTGTGTTTGGCTTATGTTCACCATCATAAGTGAAATCTTAACTTGAAGTGCACTGCTGGAGAAAGTTCCCCAGTATGGTCGCCACTATGTTAACACTGTAAATTGCCCAAGGTTGTGAAGGAAATCACAAAGGTAACATCAAACTACTTGGAGTCCTGGATTTAACCTTCCAAGACTTAGAGAGGGATCGCTCTATGTGATCTAGCTTTGTTTTAGATTTTAGATGTTAGGCTAGTTAAAAGGTGCAGAATTTGTTTTAGATTTGAGATGTTTGGCTGAAAGGACTATTTCAGAATTCCATTGGGCTATGGGGTCTATGTATAAGGTAAGGATCACTTCATATATATAAGTAAATGTCTCCACAGGGTGGGATAGTAAATACTGTTGGATCGTCTTAGATTTAGTGTGGATGAATCGGGTGAAAGGGGAGAGATCCACTGAAGAGAGGATAAATTAAGAATTCCTTTGCAAAGATTCAAATGAATAATATAGATATTATTGAAAAATTAGACATAGAGTATGCATACATAAATTCTTCTCTATTACCTTCTTTCAATAATAAGAAACTAAATTGCATGAAAGATAACAGGAAAATAACTAAACACAGAAAGGGAAAACACCACCAACACCTCTACACAAGAATCTTGAAAATATTACACCATAGCTCGTTGGGATCCCATATCAACCTAAATAATCCATTTTTTGTTGTTTCAAAACTGTATTTATAAATCTATTACATGAGAGAGTTCAATTATGAAACTGCCAGCTAATAATTTCATCATAAATTTACAAAACATGACAATGTTTATCATAAAAAACCGTCTCCAACAAATGATTTCCATCTAGTAACTCCTTCCCTATATCTTTGACTTATGCTCCACAAAATAAGCCCAGTATTGCATGAATAGCCTTGCGCTACCAGAACCTGAGAACTTTGACAACTGTGCACACCAACAAAAAATGTCATTATCATAAGTATGTTGCCAATTCTGGAATGATTGAAAAAACTCCCAAGTGATCTCGATCTACTTCTAGGTATACTAATGTGATATTCATAAAATCTAGGAATATTCAATGTGATCATCTATTTGAGTGCTCCAAAATTGGGGTTGAGTGCCACATGGTTGCTAAAATATCTGGATTTGCAAGTATCGAGCCCTTCAAATTTGGAAGTGCATTGTCATCCATTGCCAAGTGTTCTAACAATTGTTCCTCTTTGATATATTTCTCCATTTATGCCATTGCATATGGAAAGGATATTTGATCAACATGTTCCTTGAAATCAGTAGGAAAATCATTCACATCGATCCTCATTTCAAATCCGGAGCTATGTTTCACTGCCAAAATTTAAAACCAATTCCTTGAAACCCTTGATTTGTTTTAGATATGCCAATCTTCTTTCCTTTTGCTAGTTCATCATTGACTTGGAACCTGGAAGATTTCAAGCCAATAGTATCTTGATGAAATCATTAATATGCCAGATAATCTAATCCTTATTACTAAATCTAGAGATGTGATTTGTTATAGAGACAACTATAACAGTTGATATGCTAGAAATTCAGTCAAAAGTGATGATCTGCACCTAGAAAAATTGGATAATTGGTGGATATGAGGATTCAGATATTACCTTTGTGCTTTAAAAATAGCCCCTAACCTTATCCTTTCATGAACTGAGTACCATAATTCACATGAACATACTATGTTTTTAATACTCTGCTACTAAATAAAAACCAAATACAATCTTCATTCAATCCCTGGAAATCTTCTTGGAATTTATTTCAAGGATGAATTGCATATCTTCATTTTCCTTCGATGTTCTTTTAACTGCTCAAAATGATACCTTGAGCTGATTTTTTTTTTGATATTCAATGCTAAGAAAAGTAGTGGAATTCAAATAGATAATATTTTGTTTTAGAACCTTCGTCACTGTTGTCCACTAGGTGTATCATCAAAATTACTGCACTCTTCTTCCATTTCACCTTTATCATCGACCAATATCCACAAGATTGAGTGTTTTCTTCAAGTTAAGTTCTACAAGAAGTCACATCTTAATGATTTTGAGATATTAAACCAAGCAAAAAATGCGACCTTCCTTCAACTAGATCTTGGGTTTCAATATTGACAATGATGCCTTAAATTTCCTTTGCAAAATTGAAATAGAGGTTATGATTTTTATTCCTCTCCGATGAGTTGAGATTCTTCTTGGTATTGATAGTATGCTCATCGATGGTCCACTTTCTAATGTTTTAGATTGAAAGGGAAGTGGAGAAGCAAACTGGAAAGGATCTAAGTTCACACTGCCTAGAAAATGCAGAGATTTCATGCACCTCACAATCATGGTTGTTTAGGATGCCTTCATTTTCTCATATGCCCTGTTATTTTTGTTTCAAAAATGGAATGTGGACTCAACTAGATCCACTTCACCTCAAAGAATGATCTTTGGAAGAACCCCGCAGTTAATATCCTGATCCAACATCGTTGTAGAAAACCCTCCACGGCCTGCCCTCATGTTCATCACATAATGGAGAGTCCACTCCCACATCCAATGCAACCTTGGTAAGAAGACCCCAAGCTAAAATGATAACCATCGGGGCAATATGATCTATGCAATGATCTGTGCCATGTATGAATTGGGTTCCACCTCCATTTCTTAATCTTTTCCTTCGGCCTGGACAAATATGACCACAATGATGATGATTTTTCTCCCTCATTCAGATCCTGGACACATCTGTGCATCAACATATTGGTACCTTTGGACAAATGGAATTTCAGGGCCAAATTTCTTTGATTTCCTGTCATGGGCGTATGCGTCCTGAGCTTCGAAACCAACAACAACAAGATCATCTCCTTTGGACACTTTTACAGTCGCCTTGGCACCTAATAATTTGCTTCGACAACTGCCAAACTATTTAGCAATGGATGTGGAAGAAGAGCATGCCTTCAATTTGTGTTCAAACATGAGATTTCCAGATGTCCCATGAGCACTTCATGGTGGAAATCGAGTCTTCAACCGGCCTGTGCTTTATATTTTTTTTTGTAAGTCTGTGGGCAATATCCCACATTGACAAGGAGAT
This sequence comes from Picea sitchensis, assembly GCA_010110895.2. Taxonomy (NCBI): domain Eukaryota; kingdom Viridiplantae; phylum Streptophyta; class Pinopsida; order Pinales; family Pinaceae; genus Picea; species Picea sitchensis. The sequence goes on along the minus strand of SNQJ01S0013205.1, from coordinate 199,780 downwards.
AATACATATTAATGTTTATATATATCGATGCCTGCATTGTTTTTCGACGAAGTGAGCCCGAGGCTATGCAATTGACCTTGTCTCTTGTGTGTTGGGCTTGTGTATTGTGTTGACTTGGTGCTATGGATGCAGGTCTTAGATCTCGGTGTTGAGTAATTGGAGGATGGCCCTAGGCCAATATATACTTTTGAGAGAATGTTCTTCAAATGATTTTATTTTTTGGAAAAAATATTGGCCATGTATCTAACCCAAGAGCCTATTTTCCTCGTAATAAGATAAAGGCCAAGAAACATAAGCCCCATAAAAGGATTTGACATCAAATATAGCACCAAAATATTTTATTTTAAAATAAACCAACATTGAAACACTTTTGCCTAATCACAACCAAGAGAATTATAATAAACTGGAAAGACAAGTGTTGTAAGGATCCATAGCACATGGAGATCATTTATTTACCACATTCAGGAGAATTGCAAATGGACTTTTTATCACTTTCTCCTTTTAACTATGCGCCATGGAGAATTTGATTCAAGATTTTTTTGAATATGAACCCACCTTTGCAGGATAAAACATTGTTTTCGACTTGCAATCCAAACCAAAATATATCATTCAACAACCCTGATTTCCCTATAATTATAGAGTCCTAACACTTCCAAATTTTCAATGATCTTGTCTTTTTATTCTAGTTGTTCTTTGATTTATTCTTCAATTCTTTTATCTTCTTCTATTTGAACCTTCAAATTTGAGATCATCTGTTCTAGTTCTTGAGTGTCTTGTTTCTTTTCTAGTTGTGCTTGTAGTTTCTTGTTTTTCTTGTTTTCTCTTCTGATAACTTCTATGGCACACATTAATTCCTCTCGGTAGTCAAACTCTGCCTCTTCAATTTCTTATTCGAATTCTTCATATTCTTCTTTGGCTTCTTCATATTCTTCTTCCGAGCCTTCTTTATCAGATTCTTCTACTGCCATGAATAGAAATATTTATGTCTCACTGTCACTGACTTCATCTTCATCTGATGATGGGATTTCTTCTTTGGTGCATAAGATTTTCTTGAAAACATTTTTTTTGTTTCTTTTGCATTTATATGTTTGTTTTCCTTTTGAGTAACCTTCATCATTTCTCTTTTTCTTATAAGGAAATTTGTTAGCAAAATGAACAATATCATCACAATTAAAACAAATTAAAGGAATCTTACCTCTATACCCATCGTCAGTTACCTTGTTCAGTATTTTCACAAACTTGACCACTTCTTCATCATCTTCCGAGATGTCAATGTTGCTGCTATGTTCTTCTTTTTTCCTTCCCTTTTTCTTTGACTTTTTGGATGCTTTGAAGGCTTCTTCTTTTATATATAGATTTTCTTGTTCAGTTCTCATTTCATATGCTGTGAATATTTCATGTCATTCGTCCATTCTTATTGAGTTTAGATCTGATCTTTATTCTAGTGTTGGTATCTTAGGGTCAAATCTCATAGGAAGAGATCTTAGTACTTTTTGAACAATTACAGATTCTTTGATTTCTTCTCCCAATCCTATGATTTCATTTACTATTTCATAAACTTGTAAATATTAAGCTTCAATATTCTCATCTTCCTTCATCTTAAGTTGTTCGAACTGACCTCTATAAGTTTGAATCTTTGTTTCTTTGACTTTTGAATCTCCATAAATATTTTGAAGCTTGTCCCAAATCTCTTTAGCGGATTTACAATGTGCAACTTTGGTGAATACCATTTCACTAAGACCATTCAGAAGTGCATTTTGGGATTTGGAATTATTCTGACCGAGTTTCACTGCTTTGTCATTTGTTGGCGGAAGTGTTGGTGTTGCGTATCCATCTACAATTGATTGCCAAATTTCAAATCCATGTGCTTGTATATATGTTTTTATCCTTATGATCCAAAATGCATACTTTTTCCATTGAACTGTGGTATTCCATATTTATACAAGTTGTTTATCTTCATGATCTACCTTTCAATGGTTAAATTGGTTTCTTAAGGAACCTTCTGTGATACCAATTGTTGGATTACTAAGAGGGGGGGTGAATCAATAATAGAGAAATTTAATCCTTTTTAACCATATAATCCAAGTGCTATATCAATGTACCATTATCATCCAATAACTTTAGAGTAAATAAGCAATGAACAAATGAACAATCATACACATCTACAATATACTAGTATTTTACATGGAAACCCAAAGAAGGAGAAAACCACATAATATTTTTTATTATATGTCTTGAAGAATTACATTCATTAGAAGCACCAACTTCCTTTGTTTTCCAGCTGCAACTGGAAGGAGTCTCCAACCTCCTTGTTTCTCAAGATACAACCTGAAGGAAAGTCCAACTCCCCTATTCTTTGGCTACAAACAGAAGGATATTACAACCCCCTATGTTCTTCAGCTACAAACGGAACGTGGCTACAACCACTTGTCCTTGCCCCGTCCAACCACCCTGAAGTAAAAGTAGAATGATGGAACCACTGCCACACTATCACTGTGAGATATACCACTGTAAACCTGTACCAATAAACCTGAACCATGCATCAACCATGCATCAACCTCTACCTCAACCTATAATCAACATGTACCATAAACAAGTGCATCAATCATGCACCAACCTGTACCAAACAACCTATAATCAACCTATACCATAAACAAGTGAATGCAACTATGTACCAAGTACGTACCAATCATGTGTCAACTAATCATTAACTATGACTCATCAATATGTACCAACATCATCAACTATACACCTCATGTATGTGCCAACTCATCAACTACTTGTCTCAACCATGT
>SNQJ01S0013205.1:176540-196935 GCA_010110895.2 Picea sitchensis | reverse complement strand
TTAAATTTATTATTTAAATAATTTATTTTGTATTCACTTTTAATTATAGTACACTCATCACTTCACTTTATTATTTACCTTCTAAAATCTCTTAAACCACTTTGACTACTTTGACCTTTTGGGGATTTTAGATGACATATGAGGGTCCTCCAACTTCGTAAGGCCATAACTCTCAAATCTTGAGGAGTTATGTGACGTTCCACATACCACCAGAAATGGCATGACATGTAATATCCATATAGAATAGTATCACCTGAAAATATATCAAAACTCATACGTTATCCATCAAAGAAACTTGGGTCCATTACCCAAACCTGGGTTCTCCAACTCCTCATGGTCATAACTCTCTATCTGTGAGAATTTATGTGATGTTCCACATACCAATGGAAATGGAATGAAAATAATTATCCGTATATGATATTTTCATTGACAAATTTACTGACCTTCATCTCATTATTCCACAAATAAGAATGGGTTCTCTAACCATACTTATAGGATAACTCAATCCGCAATGCGTCTTCCCATGAGGGATTTCACCATAAAGGGAACACTTTAGATTTAATCCACTTGTACTTATTATCAACCATGACAATAAAATAATGAGTCATATTTACTTAGGGTCCATTACCCAAACCTTTGTGCCATTGGGCTTTGTTCAAGGGTTGACATCAATGACAACCAACTTTAATCAACAATATTCCTCTTTGGAATTGATGGAAACACTCTAATGCAATACTAAAATAATTTCATGCAATATTGAAGTCATATCAATCATGCTCCCCCTGGAACCAGGCCTCTATCCTCTACATCTTTTTGATCATTGCTCCCCCTGAAATCATGCCTCTATCCTTTGCATCTGATAAATCTCTCCCCCTTTGTCATCAATGGAAAAGGTATATTTCCATCTGGGGATGCTCCCCCTAACTGAACTATCCTCTTTATGGTGCTTCTTGATGTACATATAAGACATATAATATAAGCATTCAAAAGAAGTCATTTTGGAGTCAAAATAACTCCGAGTCTCTGGCGAAGATAATGAATGGATTCCTATGGAAGTGGTTTTGTAAAGATGTATGCCACATGTTCTTTTGTGCCCACATACTCAACTCTGATTTTATTTTCTGCAACCTGTTCATATAGAAAGTTATACTTGATTGGAATGTGATTTGTCTTGGAGTGAATCATCGGGTTTTTTGAGATACTAATGGCACTTGTATTATCACAATAGATTGGAATGGGATAATCATACTCAACCTATATATCTATCAGAGTTTGTTTCATGCAAAGAACCTATATATAGCATGTTGCTGCTGCAATATACTCTACCTCGACTGTAGATGGAGATATTGATGATTGTTTCTTGCTTATCCATGATACTAAACACTCACCGAAGTAGAACATTTCTCCAATGGTTCTTTGTCGGTCATCAATACAACCTGCCCAATCTGCATTTGTGTAGGAAATAAGAGATATATCCTTTCCTTTTGGATACCATAATCCAAACTCTTTTGTTCCTTTGAGATATCTAAAAATCCTCTTCACTGCTAACACATTTGATTCCTTTGGTGCTTCTCAAAATCATGCCACATGTCCAACTACCTTCATTACATATGGTATGGATGTTGTCACATATAGTAGGCTACCAATCATTGACCTACATTTCCTCTGATCTGTATTCTTTGAATCATCATCCTTGCTTAACATGCAATTGGTTTGCATGGGAGTGATAAATGGTTTTCAATATTCCATTCCAAACCTCTTTATCATTTCTCTGATATACTTGGTTTGAGAAATAAAAATTCCTTCGTTTCTTTGATGCATCTGAAGTCCCAAAAAGAAGGATAGTTCTCCAAGTAAAGACATTTCAAATTAATTATGCATATCCTTTGAAAATTTCTGGCTTAACCTGTCAGCATCACTACCAAAAATAATATCATCAACATAAACTTCAATTAATAAAATATTACCTTGAATTACCTTGATGTAGAGGTTGATATCTTCACTTCGTTTTCTGAACCATGCCTATTGTAGATATTTATCCAGACTAGAGTACCATGCTCTAGGAGCCTGTTTTAGACCATACAAGGCCTTCTTTAATTTTCACACATAGTTTGCATTCTTTGACAACTGAAATCCTTCTAGTTGTTCAATGTAGACTTCTTCTTCAAGTTCCCCATTCAAAAAAGTTGATTTTACGTCCATCTGATACACTTTAATATTTTTGGAGCATGCATAATATAAAAGAAATTGGATTGCTTCCATTCTGGATACTGGGGCAAATGTCTCTTCAAATTTGATTCCTTCAACTTGTGCATATCCTTTACATACCAATATATCTTTGTTCCTTGTAACCTATCCATCTTCATTCAATTTATTCATGTATACTCACTTTGTGCCAATCACATTATTATCCTTTGGCCTTGGAACCAATCCCCAAGTGTCATTTTTCTCTATTTGATCCAATTATTCATCCATGTCCTTGTTCCAAAATTCATCCTTACTGGCATATTCAAAATAGGTTGGTTCAATCGTAGATGTGAGTTCTAGGCGTGTTTGGTCTGGTGAATGAATTCTTCTTCTAGTCTCAACTCCTGCATCTTTTTTTCCGATAATCTGATCTGAAGAATGATTCTTCTGTACTCGTCTGCTAGGTGTCTTTGGAGGAACTTGATGAACTTTCTCTTATGATTCTATCAGATTCTCTTCATATTCCTCTTCTAATTCCTTTTCATATTCTACTTCTTCTTCGAAAAATTGTTCCATTGATTCATTCTCTTCTTCCTTTGATTATGGTGTGACTATTTCATCAATTGTTATGTTGATTCTTTCTACAACTTTGTTCAATATCAGATTGTAACACTTGTATGCTTTCCTTGTACTTGAGTAACCAACAAGTACTCCTTTGTCCACACAAGAGTCAAACTTTCCCATTTTTCCATCTTCTCTTTTGATGTACCATTTGCTTCCAAAAACTCTGAGGTGCTTCACATTTGTTGGTATTCATTTCCAGAACTCGTAGGGAGTTTTTTCAGTGTTGTTTCTAAGAATCACTATGTTTTGAATGTGAACTGTTGTATGCACTACCTGTGTCCAAAATATATTTGTCAATTTGGAATCCATTAGCATTGTTCAAGCCATTTCCTATACTGTCCCTTTCTTTCTTTCAACAACTCCATTCTGTTGAGGTTCCCTAGCAATGAAGAAATGCCTTTTTATTCCATGACTGTTGTAGTAGTCCATAAATTACTTTGAATTTAACTCTCCTCCATTATCATATCTCAAGAATTTGATTTTTGAATCCATTTCATTTTCAACCATTTCCTTGTAGATCTTGAAATTTTCAAAATCTTTTGACTTATTCTTGAGAAAGAAAACTGCGATCATTCTTGTATAATCATCAACTAATAACATAAAATGTTTCTCACCTTTTAAGACATTTGTTGTAGTTGGTCCAAATAGACCAGTATGAACAATTTCCAGTGGTATTGTCGTTGAATATTCCTTTGATTTGAACCTGGTCTTTGTTTGATTTCCTTGTTGACAATGCTTGCATAAAGTGTTGGTTGGTTTCATGATTTGGGGCATTTCTATGACTGCTTGTATTTTGATGACTTTGATAACGTTATCAAAATGTATGTGACCCATTATTCTATGCCATAGCCAACTTTCATCTTCCTTTCCTAGATAACACTTTTCATTTCCAATTTCACTTAACACATATATGTTGCTTGAAGTTCTTGCAGCTGTAGCAATCAATTTTCCTAAACCTTATTTTCTTATCTCACACTTTTGTGAATCAAAATTAACTTTATGAACTTGGTCACACATTTGACTCATACTTAAAATATTATGTTTCATATCTTCTACTAGTAGAAAATTTGTTGCCTTTGTATTCTTGTTCCCAATTATGACTGTGCCTTTTCCAATGATTTTGGTTGAATCATCATTTCCGAAGGAGACTGATCCATCTCTTTCCTTTCATAATGTAAGAAACATGTCTCTATCACCTGTCATGTGTTTTGAACACCCATTGTCAACATACCAACCATGTTTCTTCTGCTTAGCTTGTAGAGAGAGTGTGCATTCTTCATTGGTATACTGATCATGCTTTCTTATCTGTGTCCTTTTATGAGCTTCCTGTCTGTGAGTGTTGTTATTTTTTGGGGGTTCTCTAGGAGGACTGTTATTCTACAATCTTTGCCCATGTGTCCAAAATTGTTACATTTGTAACAGTCCACTTCAGTTCTCAAAGATTCAAACCTGTTGTAACTTCTTCTCTGTGTTTCACTAGGCCTTCTTGGATAACCCCTTTGTGTATCAATTTCAAAGTTTTTTGTGTTCCTGTTGTTAGCTCTTCAATTCACAACTTTATGTCCAAAATTATTACATGAATAACATAAACCAAAAAAATTAGTTTGACACCTTGGAGTTGAAGATATTCTGAAAGGAGTTACTCTTATAAACTCTTCTTCCTGAGGCCTATTTGTCGGTTGTTGATTCTGAAATATGAATCTTCTCAGTGGAGGAGTGTCCCTGTTATATTCCTTATAGATCTTCTTATACCCCTTGATTGTTTCTGCATATCTTTTTGGATTTCAAACAAAAAAATACTACTCTTAAGAAATTCTTATCAATCTGAAATTCTGCTAACTCATCCCTCAAAGTTTGTAACATTTCACCAGATAAAAGGTTTGCCACATACCCTGCCATCTTGGATCACCATCAATGTTCTGAAATCTAGATTCTTTAGCATTGAAGTCGCTCTGAACTTTTTGAAGCTTAGGATATTGAACAATGGAGTCGCCAGGTGAATGGTACAACCTTCCTATTTTTGGATTATATTCACCATCATAAGTGAAATGTGAACTCGAATTGCACTATTGGAGAAAGTTCCCCAGTACAGTCGCCACTATGTTAACTCTCTGTAAATTTCCCAAGGTTGTGGAGGAAATTACAAAGGTAACATCAAACCGCTTGGAGTCTTCGATCTAACCCTCCAAGACTTAGAGAGGGCTCTCTCTATCTGATCTAGCTTTGTTTCAGATTTTAGATGTTAGGCTAGTTATAAGGTGTAGAATTTGTTTTAGATTTGAGATGTTTGGCTGAAAGGACTATTTCAGAATTCCATTGGGCTACGGGGTCTGTGTATAAAGTAAGGATCACTTTAGATCTAGAAGTAAATGTCTCCAAAGGGCGGGATAATAAATATTGTTGGATCATCTTAGATTTAGTGTGGATGAATCGGGTGAAAGGGGAGAGATCCACTGAACAGAGGAGCAATTACGAATTCCTTTGCAAAGATTCAGATGAATAACATAGATATTATTTAAAAATTAGACACAGAGTATGCATACATAAACTCTTCTTTATTAATTCTTTCAATAATAACAAATGAAAGTGCATGAAAGATAACATGAAAATAATTGAATACAGAAAGGGAAAACACCATGAATGCCTCTACACAAGAATCATGTAAATACACTTCTCTATTATTGTTTGATCTTGAAAATATTACACCATAGCTTGTTGGGATACCATATCAACCTAAAGAATCCATTGTTTGTTGTTTCAAAACTGTATTTATAAATCTATTACATGAGAGAGTTCAATTATGAAACTGCCAGCTAATAATTTCATCATAAATTTACAAAACATGACAATGTTTATCATAAAAAATTGTCTCCAACAAATGATTTCCATCTGGTAGCTCCTTCCCTATATCTATGACTTATGCCCCACAATAGCCCCATGCTACTAGAACCTGAGAACTTTGACAACTGTGCACACCAACAAAAATTGTCATTATCATAAGTTTGCTGCAAATTCTAGAATGATTGAAAAAAATCCCAAGTGATCCCGATCTAATTCTAGGTATACTAATGTGATATTCATAAAATCTAGGAATATTCAATGTGATCATCTATTTGAGTGCCCCAAAATTGGGTTTGATTTCCACATGGTTGCTAAAATATCTGGATTTGCAAGTATCGAGCCCTTCAAATCTAGAAGTGCATTGTCATCCGTTGCCAAGTGTTCTAACAATTGTTCCTCTTTGATATATTTCTCCATTTCTGACATTGAATCTGGAAAGGATATTTGATCAACATGTTCCTTGAAATCAGTAGGAAAACCATTCACATCAATCTTCATTTCAAATCTGGATCTATGTTTCACTGCCAAAATTTAAAACCAATTTTTTGAAACCCTTGATTTGTTTTAGATATGCCAATCTTCTTTCCTTTTGCTAGTTCATCATTGACTTGGAACCTGAAATATTTCGAGCCAACAGTATCTTGATGAAATCATGAATATGCCAAATAATCTGATCCTTATTACTAAATCTAGAGATGTGATTTGTTATAGAGCCAACTATAATAGTTGATATGCTAGAAATTCAATCAAAAGTGATGATGTGCGCCTAGAAAAATTGGATAATTGGTGGATATGATGATTCAGATATTACCTTTGTGCTTTAAAAATAGACCCTAACCTTATCCTTTCATGAAATGAGTACCATAATTCACATGAACATACTCTTTTTTTAATACTCTGCTACTAAATAAAAACTAAATACAATCTTCATTCATCCCCTGGAAATCCTCTTGGAATTTATTTCAAGGTTGATTTGCATATCTTAATTTTCCTCCGATGTTCTTTTAACTACTTGAATTGATACCTTGAGTTGATTTTTTTTCGATATTCAATGCTAAGAAAAGTAATGGCATTCAAATAGACAATATTTTATTTTAGAACCTTCTTCACTGTTGTCCACTAGGTGTATCATCAAAATTATTGTGCTCTTCTTCCATTTCACCTTTATCATTGACCAATATCCACAAGCTCAAGTGTTTTCTTCAAGTTAAGGTCTGCAAGAAGTCATATCTTAATGATTTTCAAATATTAAACCAAGCAAAAAATGCGACCTTCCTTCAACTAGATCTTGGGTTTCAATATTGACAATGATGCCTTAAATTTACTTTGCAAAATTGAAATAGAGGTTATGATTTTTATTCCTCTCCCATGAGTTGAGATTCTTCTTGGTATTCATAGTATGCTCATAGATGGTCCCCTTGCTAATGTTGTAGATTGAAAGGGAAGTGGAGAAGAAAACTTGAAAGGATCTAAGTTCACATTGCCTGCAAAATGCAGAGCTTTCATGCACCTCGCAATCATGGTTGTTTAGACTGCATTCATTTTCTCATATGCCCTGTTATTTTTGTTTCAAAAATGGAATGTGGACTCAACTAGATCCATTTCACCTCAAAGAATGATCTTTGGAAGAACCTCGCAATCAATATCCTGATCCAACATCATTGTAGCAAACCCTCCACGACCTGCCCTCATGTTCATCACATAATGGAGAGTCCACTCCCACATCCAAAGCGGCCCTGTTAAGAAGACCCCAAGATAAAATGGGAACCATCGGGGAAATCTAATCCATGCAATGATCTACACCGTGTATGAATTGGGTTCCACCTCCATTTCTTGAGATTTTCCTTTGGCCTGGACAAAGACAACCACAATGATGATGATTTTTCTCCCGCATTTAGATCCTGGACACATCTGCGCATCAACATATTGGTACCTTTGGACAAATGGAATTTCAGGGACAAATTTCTTTGATTTCCTTTTGTGGGAGTATGCGGCCTTAGCTTTGGAAACAACAACAACAAGATCACCTCCTTTGGACACCTGTACAGTCACCTTGGCACCTAATAATTTTCTTCGATAATTGCCAAAATGTTTAGCGATGGATGTGGAAGAAGAACCTGACTTCAATTTGTGTTCAAACATGAGATTTTCAAATGTCCCACAAGGAATTCATGGTGGAAATCGGGTCTTCAACTAGCCTGTGCTTTATATTTTTTTTTATAAGTCCGTGGGAAATATCCCACATTGACAAGGAGATAATATGTTTGAGTGTTTATATATATATCGATGCCTGCATTGTTTTTCGACGAAGTGAGCCCGAGGCTATGAAATGGACCTTGGTGCTTGTGCATTGGTCTTGTGTATTGTGTTGACTTGGTGCTATGGATGCAGGTATTAGCTCTCGGTGTTGAGTACTTGGAGGCTGGCCCTATGCCAATATATATTTTTGAGAAAATGTTCTTCAAATGATTTTATTTTTTGGAAAAAATATTGGCCATGTCTCTAGCCCAAGAGCCTATTTTCCTCATAATAATAAAAAGGCCAAGAAACATAAGCCTCATACAAGGCTTTGACATCAAATATAGCACCAAAATATTTTATTTTAAAATAAACCAACATTGAAACACTTTTTCCTTATCACAATCAGGAGAAGTATAATAAACCTGAAAGACAAGTGTTGTAAGGATCCATAGCACATGGAGATCGTTTATTTACCACATTCAGGAGAATTGCAGATGGACTTTTTATCACTTTCTCCTTTTGACTATGCGCCATGGAGAATTTGATTTAGGATTTTTTTGAATATGAACCCACCTTTGTAGGATAAAACATTGTTTTCGACCTGCAATCCAAACCAAAATATATCATTCAACAACCCTGATTTCCCTATAATTATAGGGTCCTAACATTTCCAAATTTTCAATGACCTTGTCTTTTTATTCTAGATGTTCTTTGATTGCTTCTTCAATTCTTTTATCTTCTTCTATTTGAACCTTCAAATTTGATATCATTTGTTCTAGTTCTTGAGTGTCTTCTTTCTTTTCTAGTTGTGCTTGTAGTTTATTGTTTTTATTCTTTTCTCTTCTGATAACTTCTATGGCACACATTAATTCCTCTCGGTAGTCAAACTTTGCCTCTTCAATTTCTTCTTCGAATTCTTCATATTCTTCTTCAGCTTCTTCATATTCTTCTTCTGAGTCTTCTACTACCATGAATAGAAATCTTTATGTCTCACTGTCACTGACTTCATCTTCATCTGATGATGAGATTTCTTCTTTGGTGCATAAGATTTTCTCGAAAACTTTCTTTGTGTTTATTTTGCATTTATATGTTTGTTTTCCTTTTGAGTAACCTTCATCATTTCTCTTTTTCTTATAAGGACATTTGTTAGCAAAATGACCAATATCATCACAATTAAAACAAATTAAAGGAATCTTACCTCTATACCTATCGTTGGTTCCCTTGTTCAGTATTTTCACAAAGTTGACCACTTCTTCATCATCTTCCGAGATGTCAATGTCGCTACTATGTTCTTCTTTCTGCCTTCCCTTTTTCTTTGAATTCTTGGATTCTTTGAAGGCTTCCTCTTTTATATCTAGATTTTCTTGTTCAGTTCTCATTTCATATGTTGTAAATATTCCATGTAATTCATCCATTCTTATTGAGTTTAGATCTAATATTTATTTTAGTGCTGATATCTTAGGGTCAAATCTCATAGGAAGAGATCTTAGTACTTTTTGAACAATTACAGATTCTTTGATTTCTTCTCCCAATCCTATGATTGCATTTACTATTTCATAAACTTGTAAATAGTAAGCTGTAATATTTTCATCTTCCTTCATCTTAAGTTGTTCGAACTGACCTCTGTAAGTTTGAAGCTTTGTTGCTTTGACTTTTGAATCTCCTTCATAAATATTTTGAAGCTTGTCCCAAATCTCTTTAGCGGATTTACAATGTGCAACTTTGGTGAATATTGTTTCACTAAGACCATTCAGAAGTGCATTTTTGGCTTTGGAATTATTCTGACCGAGTTTCATTGCTTTGTCATTTGTTGGTGGAAGTGTTGGTGTTTTGTATCCATCTACAATTGGTTGCCGAATTTCAAATCCATATGCTTGTATATATGTTTTCATCCTTATGATCCAAAATGCATACTTTTTCCATTGAACTATGGTATTCCATATTTATACAAGTTGTTTCTCTCCATGATCTACCTTTCAATGGTTAAACTGGTTTCTGAAGGAACCTTCTATGATACCAATTGTTAGATTACTAAGAGGGGGGGTTAATCAATAATAGAGAAATTTAATCCTTTTTAACCATATAATACAAGTGTTATAGCAATGTACCATTATCATCCAATAACTTCAGTGTAAATAAGCAATAAACAAATGAAAAATCATACACATTTACAATACACTAGTATTTTACGTGGAAACCCAAAGAGGGAGAAAACTGCATAATATTTTTTATTATATGTCTTGAAGAATTACATTCATTGGAAGCACCAACTTCCTTTGTTTTCCAGCTGCAACTGGAAGGAGGCTCCAACCCCCTTGTTTCTCAAGATACAACCTGAAGGAAAGGTCCAACTCCCTTATTCTCTGGCTACAACCAGAAGGATATTACAACCCCCTATGTTCTTCGGCTCCAACTGGAACGTGGCTACAACCACTTGTCCTTGCCCCGTCCAACCACCCTGAAGTAAAAGTAGAATTATGGAACCACTATCACACTATCACTGTGAGATATGCCACTGTAAACCTATACCAATAAAATTGAACCATGCATCAACCTGTACCTCAACCTGTAATCAACATGTACCATAAACAAGTGCATCAACCATGCACCAACCTGTACCAAACAACCTGTAATCAACCTGTATCATAAACAAGTGAATCCAACCATGTACCAAGTATGTACCAATCATGTGTCAACTAATCATCAACCATGTCTCATCAATATGTACCAACATCATCAACTATACACCTCATGTATGTGCCAACTCATCAACTACTTGTCTCAACCATGTACCCAACATGTACCTCAACCAAAATCCCTCATCAATATCATCATCCAAATATTATTTATAACTATGTAATAGAACTGGTGTATATTATCACATACCTACAAACCTTCCTTAACTTTAACAACAAGAGACTAGCATTTTCATCAAACTTTTCTTTAGTCTCACATGACTAGTTTTGAATTAGCCAACAACCCTATCTTGAAATAATAAAAACTATGTACATGTAATGAATAAATATATGAAAATGATATACAATGTTCTTTAGTGTTGTTTATGCAATTCCTCTAGTTTTCACTACTTGGAACCTCTCAGAAAAAGAGTTATAGCAAAAATGGCATACCTTGCTAAATTCTGGCTTATTTTAGAGAGCATCCTTGTAGAGAGTGTTCCGTACAGAATATTTTTTTAATGGATATGAAAATGTTGCACAAAATACCAAATACTATACTCTAACCAAAAAAAAATTCTTACTTAATTTGGATCTGTTATGAATAAGTTATGATGTTTTTTTGATGCAGGAGTATCGTACAAAGCCAAAGCACGCACCTAACCAAAGGAATAGTTGAATGCACGGATGAAAAAAGAGCACATTTTTATGAAAACGTTTTGAATTTTGAAAACCAAAGAATTAATGTAATAGCTGGGAGAAGCCTACTTATAGTTATGTCTTGGAGATATGAAGAGATCTGGAGAAATTACTCTCATCTTCCGGATGTAATATGCATTTAAGTTTGATAAATTTAAAGTTGGTAGATTCAATTTAATAGATTAGACAGTTAGAAGATAGGTAGGAAAACGGATATAGACACCCTCAACCTTGTATCATTGTAACAGAGAAGATTATTATCAATTCCAATTTCATAAGATGTAGAGCTATAGCAGAGAGTTGTAGAGAAGAACCCATGTATAGGAGCACTTGAGTTAATATATGAAGCTTTGACTCAACTTTCATGGTGTTATGATGCTTACTGTTTACATTAGTTGAATGGTATGTTTATAGTTGTTTTGTTTCTCTGTTATGCATTTATCTCAATGTTGTATTGTGTGTATGATTTTATCTTGAATGTATGAAGTCTGAGAGAGAAGAAGAACGAGTTTCAATTGTTTCTCTTCCTGAGAATTTCCTGCAAGGAGTGCAATGAACGTCCCCAACGTGTGCGTTGACGAGGATCTAAGTTTTATCTCAGAAAGATCAGGAGATGTATCATTGTTCTCATACCTATAGAAGTGCAGGTGAAGCACAGAGCCATGCAAGGTGTGCATAGGCTGGTGGAAGCCTTAGTACTTATCAACTAAGGTGAAGGTTGAAGGACTACTATTGCAAAGAGTGCACAGGGTCAAAGACTCAAATAACCAGAAGTTATTTGAAAGTTTGTCGCAATGAGTGCGAGCAAGAGACTTTTGGAAGCCTTGAGTTTGCAAGTGAAATCTCAGGAGAGATAACGATTTTCAAGTGTTCAAAGGGATACAAAGATCCAAACCATAGCATAAAAGTTAAGTTCAGGTGGGAGAACACCCAGTTGTTGGGCAGAGGTCATTGAAGCATGAATCGGGTGGTCAGAATCCTCCGTGGAGAGCTAGTGAAGTCGCGAGGACCATAAGATCCAGTGGAGCTGTATGGAAAGTGAGAAGCCTTCGTGAAGGAAGTGCAAAGTTGCGAGAGTCATTGGATTTGGCATAGTTGCAAGGTTGTTAGAGACCGATGAAATCCATCACCCAGGATGCGAGGGTCAATATGAGCAATTGATTCATCTCAAACCACGTCGTTGGATCATTTCGTGAACTCGAGGTTGATGAGGTTGGAGGCCAGACCAAATTCTTGGTTTGTGCAAAGTTATGAGTTGTGAGGAGTAGAGAAGGAGATCTAGACCGTTGGATCCAAGCCATGGGAGAACCGTTGGATCAGAACCTCCATGTGGTATCGCATATCAGGGGTTCGGGGGTTGAAAGAACTTCTTTTCGACTGCAGAAGTCACGAAGTTCCGATCATCGAGAGCTTGGTTGAACATGCATCGTGTCCTTTAGGTGGGGACCGCGTTGTTGACAGGTGGCACAAACATAGAACGCGCAGAAAAGATGGAAGCGGGTGATTGGTAGTGGACATGCGTCGCCTGGGAAGGAGTCAACAATTGTTGACTTATTGTGTCTCGGGGATTCGTGAAGGAGGAGCACGAGGAATCAACCCTCCAACTCACGAAGTTGCGAGTTGTGAGAGGTGTTAGAGTTAGGCCCTAGATAGTGGTCATTGGTAGAGGCACTAGCAAGGAAGGGGCCATACCCATATCGCACTCTCGGGTATCGGAGGTTTGGAGTTGAGGGTCTTCAATTCACAAACTCATGAGATCGCAAGTCACGAAAGGTGATTGTGCTAAGGCCCAGTTTGTGGTCATGTGGAGGTGAAGAATCACACCTGGTGCATGTGGTGCAGGTGGAATTTTCGTGAAGGACCTGTGGATCGGATTCATTGAAGGTTTCAGCAAGGAACCAAAGGAGTCGCTTCAGATCGATAAGAACTTAGAACGATCCTATAAGGATCTTGTCTTGAGGGGAAGGGGGGTTTGCGTCAGAGTGGTATCAGATCCTAGAAAAATTTATTTTCTTTCTGTAGCAGAGAGAAGGGAGGAAATTTTACATCCATGCCGCCGAGAAGAAGAGACAGCCAAATACCTGATCCAACAGTGGAAAGAGACATGCGTGAATTATGTGCTAGACTTGATGCTATGGAGACAACACAGGGGCGCATAATCGACACTGGGGATATCAACAAGGATGAAAGTGAAAATGAAGATGGAAACGAAGAAGTTGTAGTTGAAGATGCTGCAAAAGATTGCCTATTCAGGGCTATTGTGAGGATAGGTGCTAGAGAAAAAATGGACATTCCTATGTACGAAGGAAACTTGGATGTTGAAGAGCTTCTAGACTGGATTAGAGCTCTAGACAAATACTTCGACTATGAGGATGTCGAGGAAGACAAGAAAGTCAAACATGTTGTTACCAGACTTAAAGGGCATGCAACACTGTGGTGGGATGAACTGTAGACTGACAGATGCTGCAAGGGCAAGTAGAAAATCAAGAGCTGGGATAGAATGGTTGCAAAGATGAAAGCCAAATTTATACCCAGGGATTATCAAATCACTCTATTTCGGAGGAGGCAGAATTTGAGACAGAAGCTGATGTCAGTGAAAGAATACACTAAATAATTCTATAGGATAACCATCAGAGTAGGTCATTGGGAAAGCGATGATGAAAAAGTTGCTAGGTACATGAATGGTTTGCGATATGACATTCAATATGAGATGAGCATGATGACCATTCAGACTGTGAAAGATTCTTATCATATGGCTATGAAATCTAAAGAGATGCTAAGTTAGAAGCAAGGTCAAAGAGGTCGAGGCAGAAGTCAAAGCAGAGGCAAGACAATTGCCCAGGACAGAACTCAGAAACCTAAAGAAGAGGGAAAGAAACCTCAAACTCAACCTAAGAGAGGAGGAAGCTCAAAGGGAAGGTAGTATGTTGATAGAAATACTTTTCCTCGAGCCAGAGGAATAGGAAGAGGCAGAGAAGGTGAAGTGAAATGCTTTGTTTGTGGAAAAATCAGACATAAATCCTATGAGTGTCCAGATAGGAAGAAAGATGGTGGTGAAACTCACATTGCCAAAGCTCAAGGATGGAATGTTGAGACAGAAGATGCCGAGGGTAGAAGATATTTAATGATGAGGAAAGTTCTCTTGAAGCCAAACAAGGAGGCAGAGAACCCAGCCCAAAGAAACAGTCTATTTCAGACTGCTTGCAAAACTAAGGATAGAGTATGCAAGGTCATAGTGGACATCAGTAGCATAGACAATCTCGTATCTACAGAGATGGTAGAAAAGTTGTAGCTCGAGACTGTTTCACATCCAAGCCCATACAGAGTTTCGTGGCTACAAAAAGGACATCGGGTAAATGTCACTAAACAGTGTTTAGTCGAATTTAAAATAGGAGGATATAAGGATGAAATATTATGTGATGTCATTCCCATGGATGTTTGTCATATATTGTTGGGTAGACCATGGCAATATGATAGAAATGTGGTTCATGATGGGAGAAAGAACACATACACCCTGGAAAAAAATGGTAGGACTCACATGTTGTTGTCGATTAAGGATAAAGAGGTGAAAACATAAATGAGCAACACTGTACTTCTCATGAGTGGGAAGGAACTTCTTAATGAGGTTAAGAAGAAGGAAGACACACAATTTATTGTGGTCAGGAAACCCAAAGTTATTTTGACCAGTACGAGAATAGATGATTTACCAGAAGAAATCCAGGAGTTGTTGGAGGAGTTTTCCGATATAGTAGTGGACGAACTACCTTGTTCCTTGCCACCTATCAGGAGTATAAGTCATCATATCGATCTTATACCTAGAGCCAGTTTACCGAACAAAGCAGCATATAGATTGACGCCATAGGAAAATGAAGAAGTTAATAGACAGGTCCAAGACCTAATGGACAAAGGATTGATTCGAGAAAGCTTGAGTACATGCGTTGTTCCAACAATGCTCAGCCCAAAGAAAGATGGAGGCTGGAGAATGTGTACAGACTAAAGGGAAATCAATAAGATTACCAACAGATATAGGTTTCCATTTCCAAGGATGGATGACTTGATGGATTGCTTGAGTGGAGAAAAGTTTTTTTCAAAGATTGATTTGAAAAGAGGATATCATCAAATTAGAATGAGATAAGGTGATGAATGGAAGACAACATTCAAGACAAATGAAGGGTTGTACGAATGGCTTGTCATGCCATTTGTCTTAACGAATGCACCCAATACTTTCATGAGGTTGATGAACGAAGTCCTAAAGGATTTCATTAGGAAATTCATCATTTTATATCTTGATGATATATTAATTTTTAGTAGGATAGAAGAAGAGCACTTAAAGCATTTAGCTGCAGTGATGAGAAGATTACAACAAGAGAAATTTCTGATTAATATGAAGAAATCGCCATTTATGAGGACAAAACTCATTTATTTGGGTTTTGTTATCTCTGCAAATGAACTGAAAATGGATCCAGAAAAGATAGAGGCGATTAAGAATTGGCCATCGCCAAAGAGCGTGTTTTAAGTTTGAAGCTTCCATGGTTTGGCTATCTTTTATAGGAAATTCATCCAAAAATTTAGTGGAATAAGTGCACTGATGATGGATACGGTGAATAAAAGACATAAATATTTTCACTGGATGGAGGAGGCAGAGAAGAGTTTCAATCTGCTAAAGAAGAAGATCACTGAGCAACTAATTCTGGTTTTGCCAGATTTTAGCAAGACATTCCAGGTCAGGTGTGACATGAGTGGATTTGCAATTGGAGCGGTCTTGAGCCAAGACGATAAGTCGGCCGTATATTTCAGTGAAAAAATAAATGAAGCAAAGATCAAGTACTCCACATATCACAAAGAATTCTATGCAATCATACAATCACTGAAGAAATTGAGACATTATTTGGTTCCCAAGGAGTTTGTTTTGTATAGCGATGATCACGCTTTACAATTCATGACTCGACAGGAGAAGTTGAACCAAAAACATGATAAATGGGTTGAATTCATGCATAATTTTACTTTTGTGATTAAGCATATTTTTGGAACTGCAAACAAAGTTGTTGATGCTTTGAGCAGGAAATGTTTTCTTATGCAGGAATTTAGAGTCAAGACTTTAGGTTTTGATAACCTCAAAGAAATGTATAGGGATGACCCAGATTTAAGGAGGCATATGAGGCATCTGAGAATCCAATTCTCAGGGATAGAAGCTAATGGACTGAATACATGATCCAAGATGGATTATTGTTCAAGGGAAATCAACTATGTATTCCAAAATGCTCCATGACGGAGAATTTGCTGAAGCAAAAACATAGTGGAGGATTGGTCGAACATTTCAATCATGATAAGATGTTATAAAAGTTGAATGGCTCATATTTTTGGCCAGGGATGAGGACAAATGTCAATAAATTTATGGACAGGTGCAGAATTTTTCAGCACACGAAAGGAAAAAGGCAGAGCACGGGGTTATACCAACCATTACCCATACCTGAAAGGTTGTGGGACGCAGTGAGCATGGATTTTGTATTTGGACTGCCAAGGACATAGAGAGGATATGATTCAATCTTTGTGGTAGTCGACAGATTTTCAAAGATGACACATTTCATACCATGCCAGAAAACCAGTGACACAACTCATATTGCGAACCTATCTTTCAATGAGGTTGTCAGACTTCACGGGTTTCCAAGGAGTATCGTTTCTTATCGAGATACCAAGTTCGTGGGACATTTCTGGAGGACCTTATGGAAGAAGTTGGGGACAAGTTTGTCTTTTAGCTCAGTGTATCATCCTTAGACGGATGGAAAGACAAAGGTCATGAATAGGATCTTGGGAGATTTGTTAAGAAGCTTAGTGACTGAACATCACAGTCAATGGGATCACATTCTTCCACAGGCAGAATTCGCTTACAATTATTCACTTAATAGAAGCACAGGGAAGAGTCCATTCCAGATTGTATATGGAATGAAACCAAGGGGAGTTTCTTAATTGAAAGATGTAGAACAAGCTGAATTCAGAAGTGCTAGTGCAGAGGACTTTGCAGAAGGAATGAAGGAGCTTCACAGCCAAATCAAGGAGCGATTGCAGAGTTCAAGTCAAGAATACAAGCAGAGAGTAGATCAACATAGGCGAGAACTTCAATTTCAAGTTGGTGATCTGATTCTTGCACATCTGAGGAAGGAGAGATTCCCAAGGGGAGCGTATAACAAATTGAATATGAAAAATATTGGACCGTGCAAGGTCATAAGGAAATTTGGAGCAAACGCATATGAGATTGAATTACCCAATGGGGTCGGAATCTCACCGATATTGATTGTTGCGGATTTGTACCCTTACAAATCTAAAGAAGAAGGAGCAGAGGATGAACAAGAAGAAGTTCAATGGACAAAACAAATGGAAAGTATAATTGACAAAAGGATTAGCAGAAAGACCAGGAGGAAAGAGTATTTTGAATACTTGGTCAAGTGGAAGGGACGCCCAGTTGAAGATGCCAGTTGGGAGAATGAAGCAAAAATTCAAAAGCATGGACAGACCATGCAAGAGCCCATGAAGAGGAGTCAATGAAAATTTTCAAGCGAGGGAGTATCTCTGACGCAAACCCCCCTTCCCCTCGGGCCCAGATCCGCATAGGATCATTCTAAGTTATTCTCGAGCCGAAGTGGCTCCTTTGGTTCCTTGCTGAAACCTTCAATGAATCCAGTCCATAGGTCCTTCACAAAAACTCCACCCGCACCATGTGCACCAGGTGTGAGTCTTTTTCTCCACACGACCACAACCCAGGCCTTAGTGCAAGCACCTTTCATGACTCGCGATCTCGCGAGTTTGTGAATTGAAGACCCTTGACTCCAAACCTCCGATACCCGAGAGTGCGATACTGGTATGGCCCCTTCCTTGCTAGTGCCTCTACCAATAACCACTGGTTGGGGCCTAACTCTAGCACCCCTCGCAACTCGCAACTTGGCGAGTTGGAGGGTTGAGTCCTTGTGCTCCTCCTTCATGAATTCCGGAGACGCGATAAGTCAACAATGGTTGACTCCTTCCCAGGCGATGTATGTCCACCACCAGTCACCCGCTTCCATCTTTTCTGCGCGCTCTATGTTTGCACCACCTGTCAACCATGTGGTCCCCACCTAACGGATGTGACGCATGTTCACCCAATATCTCGGCACATGACACTTCGTGAATTATGAAGTAAAAAAGAAGTTCTTTCAACCCCCGAACCCCCGATATGCGATACCACACATAGGTTCTGATCCAACAATTCTCTCGTGGCTTGGATCCAACGGTTTGGATCTCCTTATCTACTCCTCGTAACTTGCAACTTCACACAAACCAAGAATTTGGTATGGCCTCCAAACTCACGAACCCCAAGTTCGCGAAATGATCCAACGACATGGTTTGAAATGAATCAACAACTCATATTGACCCTCGCATCCTGGATGATGGATTTCACTGGTCTCTAACCACCTTTCAACTCTGCCAAATCCAATGACTCTCATAACTTCTCACTTGCTTCACAAAGGCTTCTCACCATCCATACGGCTCAACTGGATCCTACAGTCCTCGCGACTTCATGAGCTCTCCACGGAGGAGTCTGACTACCCGATTCATGCTTCAATGACCTCTACCCAACAACTGGGTGTTCTCCCACCTGAACTTAACTTCTATGTGATGGTTTTGATCTCTGTCTCCCTTTGAACACTTCAAAAGTGTTATCTCTCCTGAGATTTCACTTGCAAACTCAAGGCTTCCAAAAGGCTTCTGCTTGCACTCCTTGCAACAAAATTTCAAATAACTTCTGGTTATTGGAGTCTTCAACCCTGTGCACTCTTTGCAATAGTATTCCTTCAACCTTCACCTTAGTTGATAAGTACCAAGGCTTCCACCATCTTGCGCACACCTTGCACGACTCTATGCTTCACCTGCACTTCTGTGGGTATGAGAACAACGATACCTCTGCTAAGATTTCTGAGATAAAACTAAGATCCTCGTCAACGCACACCTTGCGGATGTTCACTGCACTCCTTGCAGGAAATTATTAGGAAGAGAAACAATTGAAACTCATTCTTCTTCTCTCTCAGACTTCATACATTCAAGATGAAATCATACACACAATAGAACATTGAGATAAATGCATAAGAGAGAAATAAAACAACTATAAACATACCATTCAACCAATGTAAATAGTAAGCATCCTAACACCATGAAAGTTGAGTCAAAGATTCATATATTAACTCAAGTGCTCATGTACATGGTTCCTTCTCTACAGATCTCTGCTATAGCTCTATAGCTTATGAAATTTGAATTGATAATAATCTTCTCTGTTACAATGATACAAGGTTGAGGGTGTCTATATCTATTTCCCCCCCTATATTCTAACTGTCGAATCTATTAAATTAAATCTACCTACTTTACATTTATTAGACTTAAATGCCTATTACATCCGGCAGATGAGAGTAATTTGTCCAGATCTGTTCATATCTCTAAGACATAAATGTAAGTAGGCTTCTCCCAGCTATTACATTAATGCTTTGGTTTTCAAAATTCATAATGTTTTTATAAAAACATGCTCTTTTTGCATCCACACGTTCAGATGTTCCTTTGGCTAGGAGCATTCTTTGTCTTTGTACGATGCTCCTGCATCATTTTTACCTGAAACACCTATTTTAGACTAGTTTCAGGACTAGCCACAAACCCTATTTTCCACAGAGTGTAACTCCATAAATAAAATGACCCACAAGTTGAATATTTTACCACAGATACTTGGATATGTTCCCTCAATGTGATAGCAATTTCACGGTATGAATCATTCTATAAAAAAAATTATTGCGAAAATGGTGAGATGACCTGTAAATAACATAGCTTAGAAAGCATCATCAAAAGAATTTATCCTCCCTTGAATTATGGCCTTCTTTTCTTCACCTTCCCTCTGAAATTCATCTTAGATATCCTTTGGTTACCTCAATCACCTATAGATATTCAATATTATCAAGTGTGATGTAAAAGGAGAGATCCTAGCCTCTTATTTATACTCTCCAAGTAGCTTCCTTAAAAACATCTTCTAGGTCACTTTGCCCACTTTCCTTATTTTAGGGTTAACCCACTTCTAATTTCTCCATTAAATTTATTATTTAAATAATTTATTTTGT
>SNQJ01S0013205.1:96503-107685 GCA_010110895.2 Picea sitchensis | reverse complement strand
TACAAAATTCGTAACAACCTGCATCCTTGAAGAGATGACATACCTTTGGATGTGATTCCAGGTAACCAATATCATCAAGATCATTCCTCAACATTGGTCCTCCTCTCTTCATTTTCTGGAATGCTCCTATACCTGCAATTGGATATTCGGGCTTGGAGGGAGACCACTCAATGCAGAATTAGAGAGGTTTGTGCACTCTATAATTTCAGAGGCGAGAAATGGGGAAATGCGATTTAAGGCAAGCCCTGATTTTGAGGGACATGAGAGGATAACTAGGATTTGAAATGAGAATGATCATTCAATAAACCTTGAAGGATAGGAAGTACAAAGACCACGTGATTTTATGAAACAAAAGTTTAAATGATCAAGTCAAGATACGCCGAGATTAGATCCTAATTCCTAGGACAGGTGTAAGATCCAGAGGTTTTAGGGTTAGGTAGATCAAATCATAATCATAATAACTTGTAAAACACCTCTTACCAATTCATACTCCACAGCTCCCCTATCTTTTCGATGACTAACTACAATCATAACATTTCACTAAGACGAGCTGACCTTTTCAAATCTCCCTATGATTTCAGTGGCTAGGAGAGCACCGAGTTTCGTGTTTAAGCCACCGAAAGCTAGGGATTTCGGTGGCTCAGAAGCCCTTTTGAAAAGACACTTAGCTACTGAAACCTGTATTTTGAATTTTTTGAAATAAAAACTAAATCAAGTGTTTTTCCAAAGTTTATTACAAGCTTGAAACTCTTTAAAATGAGCCTTAAAATTTTAGAAATGTTCTTTCTAATAACAACCTAACACCTAATCAAATGAAATTGACTAATTTATTTGAGGAGATAATAGGCCAGCAAACCAGGAATTTGATCACGAAACCCACAAATAGATTCTGAATCATTAGATGTCGTATCGTTATAGGTCACTAACATAGGCTCCAATTGGGGATGACAGCTCCTGAGGAGGTGTCAAGAATATCAAATCTCCGTATTTTGTAAATCAGTGCTTTATCCATGAGTTGATCCCAAAATCTTATTCTGCGACTTGTACCACATCAAACTGAAGATTGAAAGTTGAAATTGAAAAATTGTTGAAAGGGATGCTCAGGGAGCTGAGCTTATTCAAAACTACTACCTACCCTACTGCAATCATTGCTAAGCTAGGTAATGGAAAAATGCCAATGCAACCAATCCAGCAGTTGGTCTAATAACTTTCTTCTTCCACTGTCTTTAATAAAAATCATAAATAAGTCTGTTAGTCGTGCTTGAGAGTAATTTCCAACCTAGTTTTCACTACAAAAGATTTGATAAACCTGAACAATAGGAAAAATATTGGAAATGGAAAAGGATTCAGTGTTGAAGAATTTCTCCATATATGTATTTACAGGATCAGTATAGGCTTGGCCCATCCTTTGATTTTCAACTTCAAACAATTCAATATCATGACTCGATTTTTCACCTATGCCTTCTGTGTCCTCCAACACTTATTTACATGATTGTAAATGCTATGATGGTTTCTGAAATGATTCTTCTGTTGAACCAGACAGTGGGGTAGACTGTTTGATCATATCCATATCATAACAATTTCTTAATTCATTTGGAGTAAATGAAACCAAACTTTGAAAACACACATTATCTAGAATATCAACTATAGGGTCATAGAATGTTCCAGATAATACTAGCATTGGCCCTACAGGTACTTCATGGTTTACACTATAACTTTTAACTAGAATTTGACCAATATTCCCTCTCAAAATTTGAAATGAATTAAAGCACAGAGGTAGTGAATCAAAATGGATCGGCTCATCACCTTTTTCAGGCTTCATGATTTTATCTGAGGTTTGACCTTCGAAAAGGCTCAAGGGCTGCACCTCTGGATCAACTTCTGTATCTCCACTATTTTCCTCAACCGATGCATTAGAACGTTCATCATTCTTTCTATTCACGACCTATTTGTAATGTTCCCTTAACAGTGAGGCAAAACACAAAGGTATACATTCTACATTTCTTGGGAAATTGTCTACATCATCCTCCTTGCAATCTTGTTGGGTATGCAGAATCTAATTGTCATTTATGCACTATGATAACTGGGCTTATTCTTCCCATGAAGATAATACTGGATGCTTTGAACAATCATCTTCAACATCAACCATATAATCACCATTCTGTAGATCATATCTGATCATATTATCTATGTAGGGGAGGTCGTCAAACATGCACATCATCTCCAGAGATTTTTCCACCACCACCTGATTTTTAATTTCCTCTTTGACTATATTGTGAATTGAGTACATGAATAAATATTTCAGTGGTTTAGGATACTGAGGCAGGGATGCTAAGCTCTTGGGGTTATTTTTTGTTGTTCTTTCCAGAGTCGATGGTACATGAGGCCTTTGAAAAATAATTTAATCTTTGCTTCTAATCTTATGCAGCATTTCGTTGACTCTGTTGGTCAGAATATCTAGTTTCACTTCTGAAGATGTCATCCATTCATTTTCTACTCTATCTTTTTCTTTTGCCTCTAACTTTGCCCTTCTGTTCAACAAGTTAGCTTCCACATCAACCACAATCTTTTGCATTTCTGCAAGGGTGACAGTGTTCCTTTCTCTTAATTGGAATGTTATCTCAGGATCGAAGGCATCGAGGTAATGCAAGTGAGATGATCCTGGGGGTGGCCTTATATCAACAGGTATTGCATGATATACTTTATTGAATCTTGCTGAAAACTGATGTACTGTCTCACCTAGCTTTCTTTTCAAGTGATCATACTCTTCTAGGATGAGGAAAACATTTCCCATGATCACCCATCTATCTAGGCAAACTTGCACAAATTGATGAAAATTGTTGATGCTTGCAGCTGGAAGGTTCTTAAACCAATATTTAACTTTACCTAGCAATGATAGGGAAAACATCCTGATACAAACATCGTCTTCTTCCACCTCAAACAGATCAAGGAAATATTCAAACCTCTCGATGTGTTTTTCAACAGTGATATTGGCATTCTCTCCATCAAACCTAGGCAGATTATTGTTATAATTGACAAGGAGGATATGGAGAATAGGAGGCAAAAATAGAGGCTTGTATCTATCTGGGACTTTCACAGGTATAGGAGGTAAAGGAAGGGGCTTACAACTGACTGAAATTTCAACAATGGCAGGAGATAAAGCACAAGGCTCATGTCTCATTGGGATTTCTGCAAGTGTGTGAGTATATACATGATCTACAATTTGGGGCTTAGTCTCTTGAGGCTCATGAATTAGAAGGTGTTCAATGCAATATTCAACAATGTACTTTTGATCAATTTTAGAATAAGATAGAACATAATTACATATAAAACCAAAGATGTCTTGAATGCAATTTGGGCTCGAGTACCTGATCTTTCTTGGTTGCTTGGTCATGCTTCAGGTTCTTCCTCAAGTGGAGTCTTTGAGTTGGCATTGTCTACAGCTAATTAGACTTGCCAGGTGAATGATGTCATCCTTCATGTGTTTGGTCACTGTCCACCATCAATGATCAGATATGGAACTCTGAAATGTACCACTGGGGAAAGTTCCCCAGTATGGTCACCACTTTGTTATCACTATGTAATTTGCCCAAGGTTGTTGAGGCAGTCACAGAGGCAACATCAAAACCTCTTCGAGTCTTGGATCTATCCCTCCAAGACTCAGAGAGGGATCTCTCTATCTGATATAGATTTGTTTGGAAAGAAGATATTAGGCTAGTTATGCAGAACATGGGTTTGTTTACAGAATTTTGAATTGGTGTGGTTGAGACATGGAAAGGACCATTGGGAAAAATGGAGTCAAAGGTAAAAACGATGATGAATGAATAACTAAGACAAAATATGACTAGGCAGGATAATCATGCTAGTGGATCCTTTGAGCTTATAAAATGGAAAAGAAGAATAAACTGAAATTTATTTCAAATGTAGAGCAGAGTATATTTGAATTCTGCATTTCAAACTTGGAAGAAAACATAAATATTGTTTCGAGCCAGCACAGGGTGTCAATAACAAATACTGAAAATTATCTGCTTGTAGACAATACAGAAAGAAAACATGTGAAATAAGAAAATAATGAGTTACATCAGAGAAAAACTTCACCACTTAAACACAACACAAGAATCTAGAAATATAGTTCCTTTGTATTCCTTCATAAAGTCATTTACAGCCTATGAACATTTTTACATTTTTATCATCCCAAGTCCAACCCTTGGTTCCTCAAAATTTTGTGGCTTTATAGCCCTTACATCAGATATCCAGATCCTAAAATATTGGCTCGAATTTTACTTAAAATAGAAAATCAACCACTGACACAAGAAAATACGAAAGGATCCTATAAAATAGGTCAACTCCTTATCTTGGATGGTATTCATATCCTTCAAAGTATTCTACAGGTGTAGTAAGCCTTCGAAGGCTATTTCATCTTCATAAGATGTGGGATAAGTCGAAATTTCCACTTTTGGCACAAAAACAGTTTTTTGCCCAAAAATACGTAACCAATTTAACCTTTCCACCTTGCTAGGCGCCTTGAAAACTAGAACAAAAACCCACAACTGATGCCCTTATTTATTATCCATCATTACAAACCATCCTCAAGGTGTCTGGGTGAGAAAAACTTGGATCTTTGCAAAAATAGTGTCTCTCTGTCCTATATGTGATTTCGGTGGCTAAGAGAGGCAAAATCCGAGCCTGCTAGCCACCGAAATCTCCTCTTTCAGTGGCTAATGAATAGTTGAAATGTTTTCTTATGCCACCGAAAGTTCTGTCTTAGTGAAAATTAACAAAATTGTGAAATACCTTTTGTCTTAGATTTTGAACACCTTAGGGCTGACCTTCTGAAGCTTTTGCATCTCAAGCAGGTTCTAGAATGGTTGTAGGATTGTTAGTTGTCTCTAGATCATTCAAATGGATGGCTGCAATTGCTAGGGTTTCAAGATCAACAGGTGCTTGAGGCTGAGGTCTTGAAGGCATGTCTTGCAACCTCAATAACCTGACTTCTTTCTTCAAATGATGAGGCCTTTGCAATTTGTTGGCCTTGATACTCCTTTGGTGTAGGTGAGGGAAGATCTGCATACCCTACTGTAATTGGATCTTCTGCTAGGGATACTTCTTTCTCTACTGCAACCTGGTCTTCTTCATCCTTAGAGTCTGTATAGGGGAGATTGAGGATCTTCTTGTTCACTAGAGGTTCTTCTGCCTTCTCTACATCCTTGCTAAAATCTAGTTTCTTCTTAGCTTTTTTAGGCTTAGAAAATGGAGAGGACTAATCAACTGCAACTGGATAGATGGATCTCCGCTTTCTCTTTCCACTTCTGGGAGTGCAATACTTCCTTGAAGAAGACCCCTTTTTATCCTCTAGTTGTAAATCAGTCTGAAACTCATTCCAAAATAAGAAGTGGCCCCAATACTCATTCCTTCTCTGCAATAGCTCACAAATCAAGATCTTAATCAAACCATGATGGGATAATCTACCTACAACCTTTATTGGTTTATCATTGACCTTATGAGCCATATTAGTTAAGCTTCTATGGAGGTAATAAGGCAGGTTCAAGGGGCTCATGCCAGTAAAGTGATTCATCAATTTGAAATGATAAATCATTACTCTATTATATCTACCCTCACAAGTTATGTAAACAAGAAAGGGCTTCAGCAGGTGCTACCATTTCTCCTCCAGAAAAGACATAGGAATGTATTTCTTCCATATCAAACACTTTTGCTCTCGTTTCAAATAAGACCTGAATTCGACCTCCTTTTTAACAGTGGTCTTGAACCAGTTTTCTCCAGTCCTTGGCAGCTCTGTCATCTTTTCTATGAGAGTTTCATCCACCAGGAACTCATCTTTGCCAATGACTGCCTTTTTTCCATCAAATGTGAGAGAAAAAGCTTCTGCCACCTGCTGATGAGAGCTCTGCACTTTTTTACAAAATTCGTAACATCCTGCGTCCTTCAAGAGCTGACATACTTCTAGGTGTGATTCCAGGTAACCAATATCATCAAGCTCCTTCCTCAACATTGGTCCTCCTCTCTTCATTTGTTGGAATGATCCTATACCTGCAATTGGAAATTCGGGCTTGGAGGGAGACTACTCAGTGCAGAATTAGGGAGGTTTGTGCACTCTGTAATTTCAGAGGCGAGAAATGGGAAAATGCGATTTCAGGTGAGCCCTAATTTTGAGGGACGTGAGAGGGTAACTAGGATTTGAAATGATAATGATCATTCGATAAACCTTGAAGGATAGGAAGTACAAAGAGCACATGATTTTATGAAACAAAAGTTGAAATGATCAAGTCAGGATATGCCGAGATCATATCCCTATTCCTAGGAAAGGTGTAAGATCCGGAGGTTTTAGGGGTAGGTAGATCAAATCATAATCATAATAACTCATATAAAACCTCTTAACAAGTCATACTCGACAAATCCCCTGTCTTTCCGACGACTAACTAAAATCATAACATTTCACTAAGACGAGATGACCATTTCAAATCTCCCTACGATTTTGGTGGCTAGGAGAGCACCGAGTTTCATGTTTAAGCCGCCGAAATCTAGGGCTTTCGGTGGCGCTAAAGCCCTTTTGAAAAGACACTTAGCCACCAAAACTTGTATTTTGAATTTTTTGAAATAAAAACTAAATCAAATGTTTTTCCAAAGTTTATCACAAGCTTGAAACTCTTTAAAATGAGCCTTAAAAATTTAGAAATGTTCTTTCTAATAACAACCTAACACCTTATCAAATGTAACTGACTAATTTATTTGAGGAGATAATAGTCAAGCAAACCGGGAATTTCATCACGAAACCCACAAATAGATTCTGAATCATGAGATGTCCTATCGTTATAGGTTAATAACAAGTAGGACCCACTATAGTGGGATATTGCACAAGGCCCACATGATTCATGCAGCGGTGAATAACTGCCAGACCGAGCACGAGTCCACTGTTCTTGAGATGTCAGGTACCATCGTTGACCAAACTTTTAGTATTTTGATAGATCTAGGTTCTACAAAGATCTTTATTTCTGGTGCAACACTAAAAATAATTAAGGTAAAGGTATTTGAGAAGGATGAGTTTAGATACATAGAAATGGATTCGGGTGACAAACAAAAGGTTGGAGGAAAGGTTGTGGACTATCGCATTAACTTGGGATATTTTGTAATGAAGGCCAACCTATATCTCACGATCTTAGGATCTTATGACATAGTGATTGGTATGGACTGGTTGGAATCGCACGATGCGATACTCAACTGTAAGATGAAATGGTTAAGTTTGACCGATGATGTGGGATAGAGAAGAGTGATTGTAGGAAGGAACCAAGGAGTATCCTTCAAGTTCATTTCTCCCCTACAGGTGTAGAAGAGCATGCACAAAGGATTTAAATTATATGAAATCTTAGCGCTAAATGACAAGGGAGAGGCGGAAGGATTAGAAAACCTTCCAGTAGTATGAGATTTTGCTGACGTGTTTCCAGAAGAGTTACCAAGCTTGTCATCCAAAGGAGAGTTGGAGTTTACAATCGACCTAGAACCTGGAACTGAAATGATAACAAGAACACCTTATCGAATGCCGACACCTGAATTACAGGAGTTGAAAATGAAATTGAAGGAGTTGTTGATGACAACGTCGATACTAAAAGTCCCCGACATGGACAAGGAATTATTGGTATGCACAGATGCATCTAAGGAAGGCTTGGGCAAAGACTTGATGCAAGAAGGTCGAGTGATCACTTACATTTCAAGGAAATTGAGAAGGCATGAGGAGAACTATGCCATGCATGATTTGGAGTTATTGGCCATTGTGTATGCCTTGAGAGTGTGGAGACACTATCTGATTGGATGGAAATTCAAACTAAAAATATATCACTCTGGATTGAAGCACATATTTGTTCAGAGTGACCTGAATGCACGACAGAGGTGTTGGTCAGAACTACTTAGCCAATACAACTTCTATATTTCTTACATAAAAGGTACGGTAAATAAAGTGGTTGATGAGTTGAGTCGGAGACCACGTGTATTCTCCGTAATACATCTTCAGATGAATCTTTGAGAAAATATTCTAACTATGTAGTTCGATGATGAGTAGTATAAATAGGTTTAGGAAAATATCGGACAAGACACCATGATGGTACCAAGGTTTGAAGGTTATACATTGGACAATGATGAATTGTTGAGGTATAACAATAGAATTGACATACCACCTAATTAGGAATTAATAATTTTGATCCTGAGGGAACAACACCGAGCATTGTACATGGCTCATCTTGGAGTCATGAAATGAGGATAGACCTTAAGCCTTTATTCTTCTGGAAGGGATGAAAGAAGACATAGTTAACTATGTGGCGAGACGTTTGGAATTTCATTAAGTGAAAGCTGAACATAGACATTCAACAGGATTACTACAGCCACACGCTATTATAGAATCGAAATGGGAGGTCATTTCGATGGACTTTATTGTTGGATTGTCACTAACGGTAAGGCGGCATGATTCAATTTTCGTGGTAGTTGACACTCTGACAAAGAGTGCACGTTTTATTCATGTGTGTACGACATATCAGGCCCCAAACATAGCTAGAGTTTTTATCAATGATATTGTAAGGTTACATGGTTTACGGAGAAGGATCATATTCAATCCAGGATCGGTGTTTACAAGACAATTTTGGACTAGATCTAAGAGGCCTTGGGAACACAACTGAACTTTCGCACAACGTATCACCCTGATACAGATGGGAAGACCGAAAGAACAAACCAAATTTTGGAAGATATGTTACGTATGTATGTAATGAACCAACAGAAATGTCGGGAAGAGTTATTTCCACTGGTAGAGTTTGCATACAACAACAGATATGAAAGTACCATTAATATGGCACTGTTTGAGTTTCTTTATGGGCAATCATGTCGGACACCATTGAGTTGGGATCGACTTCAGGATAGGGTCCTAGTCGAACCAGAAGAGATCCAAGAAATGTAATAACAATTGAAATCGATAAGATAAAAGATTAAAGAGGCACAAGATCAACATAAGAGTTATGTTGATGTGCATCGTGTTGACCACAATTATGAAGTTGGCAACCTAGTTTTCTTGCGTGTGAAACCACACAAGAGTTTGATTAAGTTTGGAAAGGGTGATAAAATCTCTCATAGGTTTGTGGGACCTTTTAAAGTTGTGTAAAATAAAGGACCCGTGGCCTATCGACTAGCCTTGCCTGATTCTTTGAGGTGTATGCATGATGTTTTTCATGTATCTGTTTTGAGACATTATGTTAGTGATCCTACACATGTGATTGACATGAGTTATTTGTAGGTGTTGGATGAGGGTGCACTCATGGCAGAGCCAATCCGCATTACGGACCATCACATTTGACAGCTACGACATCGAACAGTCAATCAGATCAAGCTCCAGTAGGAAAATTATAGTCCACACTAGGTTACCCAGGAGGACGCATATGATATGTGTCATTCGTTTCCTTACTTGTTTGGATAGATTATAAATATAGATCTTGTCGAATACTTTTATTACTTCATTTTATATACTTTACAACTTCGGGACGAAGTTTAAAACAAGAGGGGGTGTATGTAACATCCCTCTCTTGTGAGGACATACTATCGACTTATTCTTTGAGGACACTTGCGTGCAAGTGATCCAGTTATAGTACAGGGTTATTTGTTTCACTGATGGATTTTATGATGATGTTGATGGTTGTGATTTAATGTTATTTGATATATATATGTAGTGACAAATGCTATTGATGAGTTTTCCATGAATGTGGAGGACACTTGACATATTGTGGATGTCAATGGCATCAATGGACCTCCTTGGACTCCGGATTGAGTCAGGGAGTGGAATGTATTTGTTTGAGTATTTCATTTCTGTATATGTGACATATGATCGATTATATTATGATGATGTATATGGATCATTGATAATTTTTTGTTAATGAATGCAGGCTGACGAATGCTTTCTAATATGACTCACATAAGGAGTAAAGGGTCCATACAAATAGACCATATATTGAGGGATACATGTGGCAACGTCCCTGTCACAGCCTACTAGCACTCCCATCGTGGCTCAAACTATAGGTTAATGATTACCTAGTTCAAGAGGTCCACGATGTTGTGAGGGAAGACTGAGACAATCGTTCATGAATATTTCTAAGGGGCGCACAATAAGGCATGGTCCTTATTCATTAGAAGCCCTTAGTCTCTCACAAGGTCGTCTGAATGGAGTGTTGAATCCAAGAGTTGAAAAACTACCAAAACCAGTCAAAGGAAAGTGGCACCCTTGGAGAACGGAGTGCATCTTGAAGGGCACGTCACCAAAATAATACTTGAGTCAATGAATCTAGGTGGCCTAGAAAACCTTGAGCGAATAATTAAACCTTGTAAAATCTTTAAACATTGTCGGATTTAATTAATTAATTTGAGGATTAAAATTATCAATTTTACATCCCAAATGAAAGTCTAAACCTATTCAAAATTTAAGCCCAAGTCTAAGTTGTTAAGAAGAATAAACTAAATTATAAATTAAATAATGAGGGGATGAAGTAAATCAATTTAAGAATAAAGAAAAGGTGAAATATATTTAAAGATTTGATACAAGGCACATGAGTGCAAGAAAATATAAAAGGGGGTTTTTAAAATAAGAAATAAATAAACATGAAAGAATGTGTACGCATAGAAAGAAATATAGAGTCTAGCTACCACTAGTTAACTAGGAGAATAATCGTATTTTAACTCAACTCATATTTAGTAAGGCATCGGCCATTAAATGAGAATATGGGGAATAAAGAGACAACTGAACAACAACCTAAAGATCTCTAGTTGCTGGACAGTGGATGCAGCAATCACATGACAGGTAACAAAGAATTACTTGCATGCCTTGATTCTTCAATTTCCTCTAATATTACTCTTGGTAATGATCATTTAGTTAAAGTTCAAGAAAAAGGAACTGTTCCTATTCTTACTAAACAGAATGTAAAGAAAGACATAAACAACGTCTACCATGTACCAGATTTAAAACATAATTTGTTAAGTGTACGACAGCTCATTGAAAGAGGATATAAGGTACTTTTTGAGGGAGCATCTTGTAAAATCTATGATAGAAAACCGAGCAGGAAATTAATTTCTGAAATCCTTATGACTCCAAATAGGATGTTTCCCCTTACCCTCAGAACTGCAAATCTGAATCAACCTTATG
>SNQJ01S0013205.1:23660-38507 GCA_010110895.2 Picea sitchensis | reverse complement strand
CTTGTATTAACAATGGCAAATGCCTGTAATTACAATAGTGTTCCTCGAGCTCTCTCGTCTCTTCTCTTCTCTAACTCATCTTGTCTAACTCAAAATGAGATCTAAAATCTCTTTTACCTGAGGGGCTCTTAGCGCTTCCCTCCAGGTTCACCTACCTTATTCAATTACATTCAATGGCTATCTAGTCTGCTATCCAGAACTAGATCTCAGACGATCTTGGCATTAAAGCTGATCCTATCTACTGCCTGCACAAAGGCACGGCTTCCATGGCTCACCAGCCTAAGCATTTAAATTACATTCATTTCAAATTCAAATGAGGCTGCGCCTCCCTTTTAGCATATGAATGCATGCGCGCTGGCGTCGCTGGCTGGCTGATATGGAGAGATGCTCATGCATCAAAACCATTGCAAGAAAAAACAACCAACAATAGATTTATTATTTCCCTTGGTCAAACCTAGCCAAGCCTACCAATCTCCTAGCCCTGACCCAGTAGGCCTTCACCGCTCAACTCTTGACACATTATAATGGAGTATTTCCAACCTTTTATAGGATTTCATTACATGTAATCCATGGGGATCACTACCACAGGTCACCAATTCCATGTGCTCAAAACCACCACTATTGACCTAACAAATTTGACTCTTTCACTCAGTCAAGTTTATCCTAACATTTACTAACATCTCACAACTAATATCATCAAAAGCTCCAAGATTCTTTCCATATCCACTATATTTGAATGGTAATCACAAACCCATAGAAAATATTCAATGCTTGAAGAGGAAGTTCAAATTTCGATGTATGGATTCAGAGAAAGTTGTAAAATATGCACAGTTACAAGAATTACGAGTTCTTGTAATTACTAGTAAACTAACCTAGTTTCTTGGAAAATACCTTGAACGTGATCCCACGTAAAACATTAAAATGGACTTAATATAGGGTTACATATGCCAAAAAGGGTGGAAAAGGGGATTAAAAATAAGAGAAAAAGAGTGCCAAAAGATTTCAATTTTGTGACTCAAAATTCACGTTCTTAATTATTAATGATAGTAGAATGAGAGTGTATAACACATTATTTATAATTCCACATTTGAATTGATATGATAGTTTATTTTAGTAGTAATGTGGCCCAACAAAGGAGTTCAATACATTACATTCATAGTTTCCAAAAACAACATTACTATATATCCTTTGTGCCAATTGTAGAGCCTACAAGGGAAAGCCATTTTTTGCGTTGATTTGTCCCTCACTATGCCACCACCACTCATATTTTTCTTTGTTTTTTTCTTGTCTTAACATACCCTTTGTATGGGATGAACACGTCCAATATTCTTTCGATGTGTTAAATTATTTCCTTAATCCACCACCTTTAATCAGTCCTCCTAACATTAATAAGGATTTATCATTTAAATTTTTACCTCGCGCTTTATTATTGCTAGAGCGTTAGTTTATGATGTAATTTACATTAAAAAGGATTTATCCTTTAAATGTTTTCCTCACGCTTTTTTATTGCTAGAGCATTAGTTTATGATGGAATTGATGGTTGTGAGTATGTCATCTATTATGTCATTAAGAACCTATTTGAACCTTCATTGTCCTACACCCATGACGATAAATTGGTCTTGGTATCTTTTTTTCTCCATTTAAAAGTTGCATTATTACATTCTAGTGCATAAAACCAAAGTAGTCACAAATTATAACCCTATGTCATTTCTATTGAGATAGTAAGTTATGAAAGGAAAGTATGTCCATTGGATTATTATATTTTAATAGTTCTACTTATATTTCATTGAAACCAAGAGTCAGAAAGAATTAGAGCCTATCTAAGTTCATTTCCAACCTCCTAACTGGTGCATTAGATCCATTGTAAAATGACAATCTTATGGAAGAATTTTTTTTTTCTATATCCAAGAACATCCCATTGTAAGACAACATTTTAGTCTATTTGTGAACCCAAATGTTTAGTCTCCATTTGTCACATGACAATAAATAATGTATTAATCATTAGGATCCTCACTATATCCTCATTGAAGATAACATTTATCATCAAGGAAGAGATACCTTGTTGCATTGTTGTCTCACTCATGTTGAGGTGGAGTAGGTCTTCAATACCTAGCATAGAGATGATAGTGGTGTCCACCTTTCTGGGATGTTTACTAACCAAAAGATAATGTGTGTAGGATACTTGGCCTACTCTCTTTATAGTTTTTGTTAAGGAAAATGAACATTTCACTAAATTTCAACTCTATGCCCCTAAGGCACGATATCCACTAGCTATGATACTTGGCCTACTCTCTTTATAGTTTTTATTAAGGAAAATGAACATTTCACTAAATTTCAACTCTATGCCCCTAAGGCATGATATCCACTAGCTATGTTGCACCATATTATCATTGTGGGCCCTTTTTGAAATGGGCCATAGATTTCATGGAGTGTAACCCTCCCTCTTCTAATATTCATAAATACATGTGGTTCTTAATTAATTCATGATATGGGATGAATTCATGACAATATTCAACAACATTGCATCCATTTTATCTCATTTGTTTTTCAATCACATCATTACTCATTTGTTTGTCCCAAAACAATTGGTTTTTTACCATGGCCACCATTTTGAATATGAAACCTAGAGAGAGATAGCTTCACTCTTAGGTTTTGAGCACCAATATTCATGGTCTTATTATCCATATGGGAAATTCCAAGTTGAGTCCGTAAATAAAATCCTTAAAACCATGCTCCAAAATATTATGAATAAGAACAAGACCAAGCAGAATCAGTTTCTCTTCCAAGCCTTATAGACCTATAGGGAATCTACTAAAACTTTCACTAGGTTTATACCCTTTCATGCCATCCATGACAAGGAGGTTATTTTATAGACTATGTACCAAATCTTCTCTATCCATAGTTGTAAAACTCCTCCCTAATACCACTCATTTATAGAAAATACTAGTAATGTTGAAGTGCACCAATGAATACCATCATGTCACATTGCAAACCATGAAGGGACCGAGAAGGGCTCTAAAGTTTAGTATAAATGAAAGGTCCGCCTTCATGTCTTTTTCAAAGGATATCTAGTACTTTTGTGTGTCCAAGACCATGATATCTTAGGTCAAGGAAAGTTTGAAGCACTATGGAATGAACCATACATTGTCAAACATTGTCTAGGAAAGGGGGCATATTAACTTATAAGGCCCAAAAGGGGAGATACTCCCTGAATCTCACAAATAATTCTACCAAAATATGTTTCACCCCTAATTCTCTATTTTATGGAGAAAATTCATTTTTTATATAGGTTAGATATGTTTTTAGATCCTTTTTTTAACTTTTCCATCTCGTAAGTTGTGTTCTTGCACCTTCAAAATGGACCCCTAATCATGTTACTATATCAATTATGTTAATGGTGTGAGTCATTATTCACAGAATCTTTACTTGATAAATCAGGACATATTTACCCCTTTGCATTCTCTCATCCACTTCATTGACCTTTGCATTGGACTTTCCACCAATAACCTAGCCAAATACAATGTTGTGATTGATTTATTTAACAGTTCCCTTGAACATCACATCTATCACTTATGTGTTTTCCTCAATTCCCAATTTCTCATCATGTTTTTGAATGATGTTTAGCATGTGTGTAATTGTTTCCTTTTTATAAAATATTTATGAGTTAATCTTTTGGTATGTTCATTTGAATCAGTTTCATTTAGCCATGTTTCTAAAAGAAAAATTACTTTTTTTAGATACCATTATAAATAAAATTCTAGATTGACATTTATCACATGCATACATAATATGATAACACTTTGCATTCACACATAATCTACCTTGCATCATCACTTGTAAATAAAGTCACATGGATTGGAGATACACATTTGTAATTCAAAAAAATACATCCATCGTGTATATGTATATATTCATATAGATATATAATTTACAAAACATCACATAGTTTATCATGGAATCCATCCCTCAAAATATAGAGCATGGTCATAGCATGGTACATACATCAAAATAACATGGCACAAGGCCCATGAAATTATTTGTTCCCCATCCCCATAAATTATAGGGTCGCAAGACAATGGATATGTGTCCCCCTAGATAGATATATGACATAGTATATGACCATAACTATTATCCTAAAAATAAATAACCAATCAAGCGATTCTCCTATATAATATCCATCATAGGTTTCATATAGCTCGTTTCATAAATGCTCTAACACCCTTGGGAACAATACGTCTAGTATCAGTCTCATGTCTTCCATTTCTTGATACCTAACTATGTTAATGCCAACCTTCTACCTTAGCCCCAATGGACCTGGTTCATCTCAATCCACTCACCCACAATGGTGGGAATGCTCAGTCAATATCACTAGTGAAATATCTACAAACACAAATAATATATCATCAATACCATATATTTAAATAGTCTACTCTATGTAATCAAATCAAATCATCCATACCTTCTAGGCCCCATGCCCATCCAAGTGGTAACCGTAACTATGAGTCTTCCTAGAATTTCATATTGTAACAACGATAACCATCTATGTGTATGAGGAGTCAATCCTAGTGCAAAAAAACTTAGGATGAAACACGTTCCCTTAACCCCCAATTCCTCCCCATATTAACAACTACCCCCAACCACATATCCTTAGCTCTTGAGGACCTCCATCTCAAATACAAACATGTGGTCGAATAGTTGGTATCTTCTCAAAGAACAATGCACATATAAATGTACCAAAGGAAAATACCCCCACTAACACCCTACAACAGAAGGTGAGTTGGAACTATGTCATTGTGAGTAGCATCTAGGCCCACCCATATTCGATCCTCACCAACATGCTCTCTGTAAGCATCATTAGTCCACCTAAAATCCTATGTAGATATTAATGGATCCCCATGATACACGCCACTTCCACAAATACAACTAATATCTCTAGGAAATTTATATATACAATCTAGATAACATCATATTTGATCCTAAAATTATCATTGCCATGGGTATGAACTAGTTCCTCTAACCAAAAAGGAACTATTTTTTATGTATCCTTGAATACCACCATCAGTCCTATTAAGAATTAGATATAATGTATCTATGTTCCAATACTACACTATTTAGGAGGGTAGCCCCTCACTAGCCCTCATCAATAGGTTCTCAATATAATTGAGTGACATGTGTCAAGCCAAGGCCCTCGAACAACGTGGTTAGCACTAACAACGAACCATATATATTTAAATTATATTTCCCACCATAGTACCTTGAAGCCAATCATACCTGCAGAAAACCATAGTTTATCATATACATACCCTATGTACATCTCATATATAGGTTTAGTATAGATTTTACCCTTCAATTTTTTCTTCCCAACATAGTCTTTGGGATAAAAAATGCATCGAACTAGTGTGGAAATGACCTCTATTTTTGTTCTAGAATAATGTAGAAATCGGGGGGAATTTTTCATGCTCTAAGTGTAGAAACCACCCCCATTTACTGTGCTATAGCTAAAAAAATTGATTAGAGTCTCCCTAGGATCAACCAAGACCTATCCTAAAAAAGTAAACTGTTAGAAATGATAGGGAGGATATGACCACTAACATGAAACCTGCAAACTTAAATTCCCATGGTATGTTTATCTGAAATGAGCATGCCAATATTTAGGGCCTCCTCTCTCTCTCCAAAATTATCTTGCACACATGATTTTGAATTTGGGGATTTAACTCTAGTTATATCAAACCCTCATTTTTCATTTCCCTAAAATGGACTCATATGATCTCTAATTGTTGTGTTGTATGCATCATTGACATCTTATTTACAAGCCCTTCAAAAAGCTATTCTCAATTTTTCCTTCTTTGAAACTTCATCTAGACCCTTGTTTTCCTTGGAGAAATAAAGTAGGTTCATTTTTTCATTCAAATTTCTATGCACTGATTTTATTTTCATAACCACCTTTCTTCTTTGGTATTAGTTGAATTGTGTATATAAATTCACCATGGAATCCCTTGTCTCTCTATGAAATGTGTTCCTCTTCAAGTAATCCTCTCTTAACTAGAATTTAGCATAACATGGATACCCTCAGTAAATTTCATTTGCTCTTCATTCTCCTTGGAATAATTGATAGGATCACCCTCGCTTGAGTGGATGGGTTATTCCATCCATTTGTTGCAATTACGAATCTACCTAGTGATAGAGCCTTCCCTCCATGGTTTCCCTAATTTAGTGCTCCATGTTTCATTTTGGTTCCCATGCCATTGAATCTTCCTCATATTGGGAGTCTGATTAGTCTACATACCATATTTTAGCCTCATGTATCTTTACTTGTCATGTTGATAGATTTACCATAAAACTCCCACACTATTGGTGGGTATCTATTGGATTATCACATATCACAAGCCCTCCACTTCATCCATACTATGGTGATTCTTCATTTTTATACCACCATTCATCCAACCCTAAGGATATTACCATTCATGTCCTTAACTTATCCACTTCCATTTGTAGTCTTCACCTGCAACATTGCATTCATTTGGTTGCTTAATAGGTCATTTATCTCCTCATTTCCCCATTTGGTTTCCCTCTTTGGATTCCTTTGGGCTATTATGTATCTTGACAAATTGGCTATATATTTTGGTGGGACCCTTTTCCCTTCATACTGATATTTGATAACCTCATGTCACACCTTTTCATATACCAACAGGATATTTTTCTTCTTTGGAACTTATTTCCTTTATGATAGCATCCCTTTGTTTCCCTTGTTGAGAGAATTTGCAATGAGTCACCATTGTATCCCATTGAGTTTTTTAAGTTCCTATTGAGTCATGTTATAGTTTACTTTTGTGTCCATGAGTTTTACCCATCTAATGTTGCAAAGTATTGACCTCTAGTTGCAAAGTATTGACGTCAACACTTGTATTCTAACAATTTGGTTTAAAGGACAGTATACCTTTGGCCCATGTTATTCATTGGTGGGTGCCTCCAAGTACGGAGAATCATAATTTTTTTCTAACTTGGTTTTGTCTCACATGCTCAAATCTATCTCATTATTGCACCATTGAAATTTGTACACTTTAGGATTTAGTGGTCTAGTTGATTGTACAAAATTCTGAGACATGTGTGGGTTGTATCATCCTTGGCAAGGGAAATTTTAGGAGCTAAATTTTTTCCATGGGCTAATCTTCCAATTTTTTCCCCAAAAAATGGATTCAGTAAGTCCATTTTTTTCTAAAATGGTCCACCCAAATTCTATAGGAGAAAAGTATTTTACTCTAAAAATGACCAAAATTTACAAGAAAATGCATAAAACCGTTTGAAATTTGAATTTTCTTACAAAAGTATCACTAAAAATTGTATGGTTTGTATTTTAATAATTAGTAAGATTCTCTTATATTTCTACACTTAAAGATGAGCATGGATCATTAAAATTTTCCCTACCCTCGCGAGGGATTTTCCCTTCAGGTATCTCCCCACATGTTCGAGCCACAACATTTGTTTTCAAAGCTATAACTCTAATTGTTGTACTTTGGATGTTGGTCCTTAGGACTCCATCTTATTCCTAGGTGCTAGAGGGGTTTTCCCTATTGACACCATCACCTTGATTCTAGGGTTTATTCCTATGTACCTTGACACCATCACCTTGATTCTAGGGTTTATTCCTATGTACCTTGGTCCCATTTTCTTCATTTATGGGTTACCTTGGACCAAGTTGAGTCCTCGTCACTCTCAAAATTGGTAAGATCTTGTGTGCTCAAATACATCCTCATTATCACATAGTTGAGATTCATACATATGTATGAGTGATCTAGCCTCGGTTGGAGTTACTTGGATTTTATTGGCTTGGTTCTACCATTCAAAGAGACATTCGTTTGAGCTTCCCTCTTTCTAGCTCATTTCAAATCTTTAGATCCTTTTTCATGTTCAACAAGAATCCTTTGGTTGTTTATTCTCCTTTCCCCCTACCCCGTGGAGGGGGTGAGGTAGATTAAACTCATATGTATCTAGATCAGTTGTAGTGCTTATGCTTCTATGTTCGACCTATCCCTATTACTTCGATCATGTGTATGTAGGAACGCTTATCTCATTGTTTTATACTCTAGTACCTCATCACTAGGATCATAATTTTATTTTATTGAGGCCCCATTTTGCTTCATTGGCTTGGCCTATTTATTTAATGGCACAACATTGTATCATTGTTATCATATATTTCGATGAGCATGGGTATGCTTACCTTGTCCATGTTGAGATCTTGTACACATATCACCTTTTTGACATGTTGTTGACAAGTGGTTCTCCATTTCCCTTCTAGGAGAGGTCCTTCTTCCTTGGATACCCCTTTCCCTCCTTGGTCCTCCATAAACTTAAATAAAGAAACCATGATGTATTTTAGTTATATGATTTTCTCCAAACCTCACACGTTAGGGGGGTGGTTTGTTATCACCATAAAACTAATAATTTACAATATTTCCAATAGTCTTATTGAAATATGTCACTATTGGCAAGCTTAACCTAAATTTTATCCCTTTTCCGCCACCATGTCTTCATCAATGTCAGTTCACAAGTGTTATCTTCACCTTGT
This sequence comes from Picea sitchensis, assembly GCA_010110895.2. NCBI lineage: Eukaryota > Viridiplantae > Streptophyta > Pinopsida > Pinales > Pinaceae > Picea > Picea sitchensis. The sequence goes on along the minus strand of SNQJ01S0013205.1, from coordinate 29,941 downwards.
TCATTTGGTAATAAAAAATTGTGGGTGTTTGTAATTTCTTGTTCCTCAAAACATTTTTCTTTGATGCTTTGAGTTATTTATTCCATGAATAAGATAGATTTGAGATTGGTAAAGCTAGCTTCAGGTTAGGATTAGCATATTATGTACACCCTTGTCACAAATTACACACAATACCAAGGATAATGGCAACAACACATTGTAGATCTCACATAATACACATGCAACACTGACAAGCATCTAGGTACAGTCTTCTATCCTCAATGTCAAAGACCAAGCAACCCATGACCACGCCCATATCAACCAACCAAAACCCAAGCTATGGAATGTTAATGCAACATTATGAAGTAGGGAATAACAACTACAAATTGTCAACTCCAACAACACGCCCACCCTCCCACATAGCACCAAGCACAACAACCATTCCCAAGCACACCCACAACATCGATGAGGAGGGACAATGCGAAAGAGTGCTAATGATAAAAATTGCATAGACAAAGAAAAGGCCATCTAATTGTAGACCACAATGGTGAAGCTCACAACATAAACAACAATAGCCATAGATCGAGCAACAACGATCCAACTATAAATGATGAGGCTCAAAATGTCAAAAACAACCACAAACCAAGCAAAATCCATCTAGTGGTAACCGCAATTGTGAGGTTCATAATTTACACAAAGGTTTTGAGAGGGGGATGAGGTGCATTCAATGGAGATATCTCAACTAAAGTAGATAATTAAAATCCCATCACATTTTCAACATATTAAAAGCACCTTGAGCACAATGGATAATTAAACTCCTCCCACTCTCCACCACATTTTCCTCATATTTCACTTTTTTTTTAAAATATTTTTCTAAAAGTTAAAAGTTTGCATTTCAAGCAATTTGATCCCTCTCAATACTTGATAAATAGAGGTTAAAATAAATCTATATTGATGTAAAATCTAAAAACACCTAACTTTTTTCCCATACATAAAACCTAAATACTAAAACTTAAAACTTAATTGAAATTTAATCTCATACCCAAATAAACATATAATTATTATTTTCAATTATTTAATTATTTAGTAACAAAATAAATAAATTAAAAAGAGCAAAAACCACATTACATTGTGAACTTGGGATCGCTTCAATGGTTTTGGGATTATGGCCATGGATTTGCAAATTCCAATGGTTTTGGGATTATGGCCATGGATTTGCAAACTAGTCCTGCCACCTTGAAAAAAAAATCTTCATTTCCTTTTCTTCGTCAATTCCGAATTCCAATTATTCCGTGCCGATTCAGTATCTTCCTTGCTTTCGCATTTTCTTCGTCAATTCCGAATTCCAATTATTCCGTGCCGATTCAGTATCTTCGTCAATTCCGAATTCCATTTTATTCAGTATCTTCCTTGCTTTCGCAAGCGCCTTTCATTCTTTCATTCTACTTGCTTTCAATTGAGATCTTCCTGCTTTAAACAAAGAATGGAAGAAATAAGGCAGCAGCTCTTGGCATCAAGAGTTATTGGACGCGTTTTGGACGATTTCTATCCTCTTATCATGTTCTATCCGGTCTACGGTCAAAAGCAAATCAACCTGGGTGATGTAGTATCGCCCGCTGATGTGCACAGCGAACCTGAAGTTTTTTATTACAATGACGATGATAATGATCCCCAAGAAATCTTTGAGAACTCCAAATTCGTATTGGTAAGTAGGTTAAATTCCTATAATTTCGTCATATATTTCACCACAGTTGTTTATTCCGTGGAGAAAATGTTTTTCATAAATCCAAATAAACAGGTGATGACGGAGCCTGATCCTGACAATCTTTCGATCCAGTATTTGCACTGGTATGCTATAATCCTCAAGCAAATTTCTGAAAATATAGCACCGGATTCCATTTAATTTAATGACAGCATTAATCGCTACGTTGTGCAGGCTACTTACAGATTGTACATTCACCGAGAGTGGTGATGATATGGGTATCATGGCCGTTGTCTTTCTTTCATTGAACTTGAAATCGTTGGATCGAATTCGACTGCGTATTAATGTTTACCATAATTATCAATATCTAAGCTGTTCATTTGTGTTGCAATATTAGATCTGACTGGGCGGAGTCTGATTACCTATGAAGCTCCAAAACCCATGGATACCTGCATGATGGTTTTTGCATTGTTCAAGCAGAATGCATCTCAGTCCTTAACTCGGCCCGTCTTACGGGAGAACTTCAGTACCAGATATTTTGCTCATACTAATGGACTTGGACGGCCGCTGTCTGCTGGTTTTTTCTATATCAAGAATGACTATCCGAGTAGTGACATGGAATCGTCCACAGGTAGCAGTACAGGGTGTAAAACTCGCAAGCAGAAAAAAATCAAGAAACGCTGAGTAGCCACACTCTCTAGGAGACCGGTATGAATGCCGTTATAATGTCTGAAATTCAAAATCATGAGAACGTTACAACATTTTCTATGTTTTTTTGGGTCGTGATTATTATTTCTGTGATGATATGCAGAATCACAAATTCTTTTTATTCTTGTATCAATAAAGGATACTCTGTATATACCAGCTTGAGTGCCGTTTGAATATCAGAAAATCCAAGTCATGAGTACGTTATACCATTTTCTATGTTTCAAGATCTTTTACTGTGTTCTCTGGTTTGTGATTGTTATTTCTGTGATTACGATTTGCAGAACCATAAACTGTTTTAATTCTTTATGGAGTTCAGCTGCTCTTCAATAACATTGAAGCCCAGACATGAATAAATATATACAGAATTGAATCAAATTATTAATCCCTGATAGATCTTTGGACGACCCATTCGATATATTCACCCCTGCTACCAATCAAGTTATCAAAGAGATGCTCCGTTGTTGCAGACCCCCTACTCTGCCCACAGGTTCGTGCTGAACCTCGTCTATTTCATCCACAGGTTAAAGTCCTACTTCTCAGGTGCGAAATCCCCTTTTCGGGAGTTCCTGTCCTCCATGGTCAAAACCGTGGGCTTAAACCTTCATTCCCCGCTCACTTTGGAACTACGGGCTTCAAGTGTTCTCGACACACCTGACTCCCAATCCTGTTAAATATAATGTAACCTCAATAGGCTGACTGTACACTGGAGCTGTCCTAGCCAGCTGTACTTTCTTTTGTTGATTTGCTTGAGCCTATTTAGCTCAGCTATTTTCGTTTTGCATTGTATCACTTCTTCGTTAACTCTTCTCATTGTACTTTCTCCTTACATTTTCAATATATTGAATACTATTTCCACTCTATTCTTTCTCTCTCCATTTCTTGCTTCACAATTTATCATGGTATCAGAGCTGCAGTAGTAAGCCTCTTCACACAGGCTGGAGAGCAACACGATCCTCACAGCGCAGAGCTTATACGGATCACGAGAGTACGCGACACGGATTTTTCACAAGGCTTGGAGAGTTGTCCGTAATACTCTCAAAACATTAGAGTTGTCCGTAATACTCTCTTTTGAGTGCTATACGCTCAAAAGATTGAGCAAGCAGAGACTGCAGAAGGAGAAACTCTAAAGAATCGTGAAAATTTTCAAATTCGTCAAAGATTCACGAAGAAGAGCTGCAGGAGGCAGGAACATTTGAAGAATTCAAAGAAATTCGTTCAAATTCGTGAAAGAATCCTGCAGAAGGCAGAATCATTTAAAGAATTTCAGGAAATGTCACAAATCCGTCAAAGATTGTTGCAAAGAACACAAAGATTTAAAGAATTCGTGAAAGATTCACGAATTTCTTTCCTCAGGAGAAAACTCTTTGCAAGAACAACAAAGAACTTTTGAAAGCAGCCAAGAACGAGCAGTTGCAGCCGTAAGATCGGCCCTACAAACAGACCTAAGGCGCAAGTCGACTGCAGTAAGGACGAGGAGAGCCTAGCAACAACAGAAGACTTTCAACCGTTAGATTTGGCGTAGAGGACCGATAGCCATCAGATCGGTGAGAAAGTGCACAAGGCTTAGTCCTCTGGAGTGCGCAGGGAAGAAGAGATTATGAGCCGTCGGATCTTGTTCAGAATAGTCGACAGTAATCAGATCTTGAGCAAACACCCGACAGCCATTGGATCTGTCAAGAGATGCACGAGGGTTAAGCCTTCACGAACAAGAGAAGTGAATTCCCGAAAAGAGTGAGCACATCGGGATTTCGACATTCGGGATATCGGAGGTCTTGTTGACAAAGGTCAGGACACTCCACGGCGGAAGTCCCGAAATAGCGAAAAGATCATAGCCGTCCATTCGTTGGGACACGTGCCGGAGATCGAGGAAACCGTCGGTATTTTGGCTACCGGGGTTTCAAGTTGACAGAGGATTTGTGTCACCGGGGGACGCAAGTCGCAAAATTGCGAAACGCAAGAGGACCATCCATCTTGAGGAGACGCGTGGCAACAATCCAGGATTTCGGGAGATTTTTCAAAAGGAGAAGGACACTTTGCCATTTCGGCAAATCGACATTTCGGAGATCAGGAGATCGAGAAGATAGAGGTTCTCAACATCGGGAAACAGGAAGTCCCGAAACCCGAAATCATGAATTCAAGAGTCACGAAATACCGATACGCAAAATTCCGAAACAATCTAAGTCGTTGATATCAAATCAACGAGGATCGTTGATCCTTGAAGCCAATCACGACATTTCGGTAACTCGCAGATTGGGGAATTGAGGAGTCAGAAGAACTCGATATTAGGGTTCACGAAGTCGCGAAACTTGACATCCCGAAATCCCAAAAAGATATCAACCGTCAGATCACAGGAAGATCTGGACCGTTGAATTGTCCAAAAGGAAATTTCGGCATTTCGCCGGCAACGCTTTAACATCTAGGTGCATGGTCACATTGCACAGAGACTAAGGGCCAATTCAACGTCGTTAATCTCTCTTCGGCATTTCGACAATCGAAAGTTGGACAAACAAGATTTTGGAGGACTCGTATAATGAAGTCCCGAAGTCAAAAACTCATGAAGTCGAAACTCGTGAAATCTTGAATCGCAGAGTTCCGAGGTCACTGCAAGAAATTAGCAGACCCGGTTTAAGTGCAACAGACAGGTAAATATGAAACTAACTAAACATTTATTTTCTTTTTTGTTCAAATTCTTTAAAAGATGGCGACGTCTAGCAATTTAGGACCAACTTAGGGTCCGATTCTTCTTGGAAAGAACTATCAGTTCTGGGCTCTTCAAATGAGATTGTTCTTGCAAGAACAAGAGTGTTGGGATCCAGTGGACCTTGGATATGTTGAACCAGATCCAGCAGACCTTTCCGCCATGACAAACCAGTAGAGAATTGCTCAGGCAACTCAGAGGAATAGAGAAAATAAAGCTAAATTCTGGATTCAAAATTCTGTGGATGATTCGATTTTCTCAAAAATCATAGGCATTGCTACTTCAAAACAAGCCCGGGACATCCTTAAATCATCCTACCAAGGCAATGACAGGGTCAAAATAGTCAAACTGCAGACCTTGAGGACGTAATTCAAGACTTTAAGAATGATAGAGTCTGAAAATGTGGATCAGTTCATGACCAGAGTCATGGGAATCGTGAACTAGATCAGATTGACTGGTGAAGCCATCATTGATCAACGCATTGTTGAGAAAGTCCTCAGATGTTTACCAAAGAAATTCGAAATGGTTGTTACAGCAATCATTGAATCCAATGATATGTCACGTTTTTCAACAGATGAACTAATTGGTTCTCTGGTGACACATGAGACCAGACTGCATCTCATAGATGAGTCAATCGCCAATTCCTTCAAAACTCAATTCTCCTTCAGCAGAGGGAGAGGCAAAGGAAGAGGCAGAAGTCACCGAGGACGAGGGAGTACTACAAGTGACCAACACTCGAATGGAGGTAACAGACAACAAAGCCAACATCAAAATTTTCAAGGTCACAGACAACATCACCAGAATCAGAATTTTCAGCCTCAAAGAGGTAGAGGGAGAAGATCAAATGACAAATCAAGCATACAATGCTATTACTGCAAAAAATATGGGCACTATGAATCTGAATGCTGGAAGAAGCAAGAAGATCATCTCTTAGGCAGAGCACATGTGTCAAATCATATGGGAGAAACCTCAAAAGGTATGTTTCTTTCATGTCACAAGTCTGAAGAACAACCTAAAGATCTCTAGTTGCTAGACAGTGGATGTAGCAATCACATGACATGTAACAAAGATTTACTTTCATGCATTGATTCTTCAATCTCATATGATATTACACTTGGAAATGATTCCTTAGTCAAGGTTCAAGGCAAAGGAACTGTACCTATTCTTACTAAACAAAATGAAAAGAAAGACATA
>SNQJ01S0013205.1:8088-22010 GCA_010110895.2 Picea sitchensis | reverse complement strand
CAAGACATGGGATCTGGTTGATTTGCCAAGTCACAAGAAAAGTATTGGTGTCAAGTGGGTTTACAAAACTAAACTCAATGAAAAAGGGTAGATCGAAAAACACAAGGCAAGACTTGTTGCCAAAGGATTCTCACAACAACCTGTTACTGATTATGGTGAAACTTTTGATCCAGTAGCAATATTAGACACTGTAAGAACTCTATTAGCCATAGCAGCCCAACATAAATGGAAAGTATACCAGATGGATGTCAAGTCAACTTTCCTGAATGGTTTCTTAGAAGAAGAAGTTTATGTCGATCAGCCACCTGGATTTGAAGTCCAAGAGCAGCCAGCCAAAGTATATCAGTTGAAGAAAGCCTTGTATGGCTTAAAGCAAGCTCCAAGAGCTTGGTACAGCAGAATTGACACTTATCTGATCAAAAGTGGTTTCAACAGAAGTCAAAATGAGCCAACTCTTTACACAAAAACTGATCAGCATGGTAAAATTTTGATTGTATGTTTATATGTTGATGACATGATATATACTGGAAATCTTGAATTAACCAATTTTAAACATGACATGCAATGTGAGTTTGAGATGACAGATCTTGGAATCATGAAATATTTTTTGGGGATTGAGGCTGATCAATCAACCGAAGGCATTTTTGTCTGTCAGAAAAAGTATGCAGCAAACATCATCAAAAGATTTCGCATGGAAGAATGCAATCCAACAGAAACCCCTATACCTCTAGGCACAAAATTGAGAAAAAAATATGAAGGCCCTACAGTGGACCCTACCCTATACAAAAGTTTAGTAGGTAGTTTGTTGTATCTTACAGTAACTAGGCCTGATATTATGTATGCAACTAGCCTTGTTTCCAGATTCATGGAATCTCCCAAAGATTCTCACTGGAAAATGGCGAAACGGATTCTGAGATATATTGCAGGAACTCTCAATTTTGGCTTATGGTACACTAAATCTGATAGTAATCAACTATCTGGTTACACAGACAATAATTTTGCAGGAAGCCTAGATGACAGGAAAATCACCTCAGGACATTCTTTTCACCTGGGCTCGAACCTGATTTCATGGGCATCAAAGAAGCAGCCAATTGTATCAATATCTTCTGCAGAGGCAGAGTATGTCGCTGCTACCTCAGCTTCTTGTCAAGCTGTGTGGCTGAGAAGAATATTGAAAGATATGTCACATATAGAAAAGGATCCAACTCCTATTTTCTGTGATAATACTTCAGCAATAGCTCTATCCAAAAATCATGTGTTTCACAAGAAAGAAAAACACATTGACACTCGCTTTCACCTCATCCGCTAGCTTGTCAATAATGGTGACATTGCACTCCAATTATGTGGTTCTCGAGATCAGCTCACGGATATCTTCACAAAGCCACTAGGAAAATCTGTTTTTGATTTTCAGAGATAGCACTTGGGCATAATCAGTGTTGATGTTTGTAACTGTTGAGTTTAAGAGGGAGTGTTAAATATAATGTAACCTCAACATGATGACTATACACTGCCAGCTGTCCTGGCCAGTTGTACTTTCTTTTCTTGATTTGCTTGAGCCTATTTAGCTCAGTTATTTTCCTTTTGCATTGTATCACTTCTTCATTAACTCTTCTCATTGTACTTTCTCCTTACATTCTCNTATTTTCTGTGATAATACTTCAGCAATAGCTCTATCCAAAAATCATGTGTTTCACAAGAAAGAAAAACACATTGACACTCGCTTTCACCTCATCCGCTAGCTTGTCAATAATGGTGACATTGCACTCCAATTATGTGGTTCTCAAGATCAGCTCACAGATATCTTCACAAAGCCACTAGGAAAATCTGTTTTTGATTTTCAGAGATAGCACTTGGGCATAATCAGTGTTGATGTTTGTAACTGTTGAGTTTAAGAGGGAGTGTTAAATATAATGTAACCTCAACAGGATGACTATACACTGCCAGCTGTCCTGGCCAGTTGTACTTTCTTTTCTTGATTTGCTTGAGCCTATTTAGCTCAGTTATTTTCCTTTTGCATTGTATCACTTCTTCATTAACTCTTCTCATTGTACTTTCTCCTTACATTCTCAATATACTGAATACTATTTCTGCTCTATTCTTTCTCTATGCATTTCTTGCTTCACAATTTATCAAATCCGTCGAAAACTCTCTATGTCTAACTGCTACCGCTAACACTTCTTACTCATTAATCCTACAATTCCTCTCATTCTCATACAACACAATACAATACAGAAACCTATCTAAGGAGTGGCTTCTCAGGCTCTTCTTCGTCCTATCTGAATTCTATCTCATCGTTGTTTCAACAGTTAAAGTTACCTGACCTTACAAACAAGGTCTTTTAAAAACAACATTTTCAAAATATCTCGACAACAGGTTCATGCTTCCGTTTAATGCTGATTTGAAACTTTGGTGCTTTGAGGTATTGAATTCTACCTCCTTTCTCGGCCTCTTTCACTTTGATGGCGATGCTCCTACATCATAATCTTATGGCTAAAATATTCATGGACTCTTGTCCATGAGCTCCTGCATTGTTTTTCCATGTTTGAAAATGTCAGGTTCATCAACCCAACTTGAATCTTCTACTGGGTGATCTTTCCATTTCACCAAATATTCAGGATACATCTTCCTCGTTGTCTTCTTCCCAACTCTTTGATCTAATATTTTCTCCATTTGAGGCATCTGTTCTTCCCACCGAATCTCCTTCTAGTCATCTAGTTCTCTTGTATCATCTCTAATGTAAAGATACAGGTCTACAACATTGAATATCGGTGATATCCCAACATTGTTTGGCAACTCAATCTCATAAGCATTGGCTGCAAATTTCATGAGGATCATGCATGGTCCTATCTTCTTCATCTTCAAAGTTTGTTATACGTTCCCCTTGGAAACCTTTCCTTCCTCAAATGTGTTAAAACTTCGTCTACAACTTCAAATTGAATTTCTCTCATTTTCTGGTCCACTTTGTTCTTGTACTTTTGGGTGTTGTCATGTAGTTGCTCTCTGAATCGATCATGAAGTCTCTACATCTCTGTAGAAAAATCTTATGCTCCAATGCTTCTGAACTCAACTTGCTTCAAATCTCACAATTTTGTAATCCCTCTCGGTTGTATTCCATACACTATCTTGAATGGACTTTTCCTAGTGCTCATGTTTACCGAGTTATTAAATGCAAAATTTGCGTGTGCCAAAATCTGATCCCACTAATGACCCTGCTCACTGACTAACCTCCTTAATAAATTTTCCAGACCTATGTTCACCACTTCAGTCTATCCATCTATCTGAGGGTGATATGTTGAACTGAAAAACAAGTTTTTCCTGAGCCTCTTCCATAGAGCTTTCCAAAAGTTTCCTACAAACTTTGTGTCTCTGTGTGAGACTATGCTCCTGAGGAACCCATGTAGTCTCACAATTTCCCTTAGAAACAAATTGGCTATGTGTGTAGCATCACTTTTTTTCTGACATGGTATGAAATTTTTCATCTTGGAAAATCTGTCTACCACAACAAATATGGAATCACTTTCCTTCTGGGTTCTAGGTAATCCCAATACAAAATCCCTACTAATTGCATCTCAAGGCCTTTTTGGAATAGGCAATGGCTGACAGAAACCAATGTTTTGTTGTCTCCCTTTCGCATACTAGAAAATTCTACATTTGTTCAGAAATTTCTTCACATCTACCCTCATACGTGGCCAATAGTACGAACTATTCAATTGTGCAATTTTTTTTTCACGGCCGAAATGTCCAGCTAGACCTCCACTATGTTTTTCTTTGAGCAGATTATCTCTCATCAAGCATCTTGGTGTGCATAGTTGGCTTCCCTTGAACAATAATCCATCTGGATTAAATATTATGTCCATGGGATTTTGTCCCCCAACAAAGGATTCTCACATGCTTCATAAGCCTCCCTAAAATCTGGATCTTCTTGGTACATTTCCTTAAGGTGTTCAAACCCTAAGGTCTTCACTTGGAATTCTTGTATCATCAAAATCCTCCTACTCAAAGCATCTCAAAATTTGTTATCACTCCCATAAATATGTTTAATGACAAAAGTAAAATTCCGCATGAATTCTACCCACTTAGCATTCCTCTGATTCAACTTTTCTTGCATAGTAATAAATTGTAAAGCTTGATTATCACTATGCAAGACAAACTCTTTTGGAATTAGATAGTGCCTCCACTTCTTCAAAGCTTGAATCACTGCATAAAACTCTTTTTCATATGTGGAATAATTTTTCTTGGTGTCATTCAGTTTCTCACTGAAATAAGAAACTGGCTTATTATCTTGACTCAAGACTCCTCCAATAGCTACTCCACTTGCATCACACCTTACTTGAAATGTTTTCCCAAAATCCGGGAAGACCAGAATTGGTTGTCCTGTGATCTTCTCCTTCAACACTCAGAAGCTTTTCTCAGCCTCCTCTATCTAATTAAAAGACTTGTGTTTCTTCTTCATAGTATCGAGTCTGGGTGTACATATACCATTGAAATTTATGATAAATTTCCTATAAAAACTTGCTAACCCATGAAAGCTTCTCACCTCAAATATTATTCTAGGAGATGGCCAATCCCTAATTTTTTTCACCTTCTCTGGATCCATCTTCAATTCATTTAAATAGATCACAAAACCAAAGTATATGACTTATGTCTTCGTAAAAGAACTTTTCTTCAATTTTACTCAACAACTTTTCTTGTTGCAACCTCCTCATCACTAATGTCAAGTGTTTTAAATGGTGTTCCCTTGTTTTACTGAATATTAGTATATCATCCAGATATACAATCACAAATCTACCTATGAAGTCTTTGAGCACTTCATTCGTCAACCTCATAAATCTGATTGGGAAATTTTTCAACCCAAATGGCATGACTAGTCACTCAAAAAAACCTTCATTCATCCTTAATGTTGTCTTCCATTCATCTCCATCTCTCATTCTTATCTGATGATATCCACTCTTCAAGTTTATTTTTGAAAAATAGATTGATCCACTCAAGCAATCCATCAAATCATCTATTCTTGGAAAAGGGAATCTATACATGATGGTGCTCTTGTTGATGGCTCTAGAATCTATACACATTCTCTATCCTCCATCCTTCTTTGGACTCAACACAGTTGGTACTACACATGGGCTTAGACTTACCCTGACTAAACCTTTATCCAATAACTCTTGGACTTGATTTTTGACCTCTTCATTCTCTCGAGGTGTCAGCCTATATGCTTCTTTGTTTGGAAAAATGACTACTGGAATAAGGTCAATGTGATGGTTGATACTCCTAATGGGTGGCAATGAGTGAGGTAACTCATCCACTACTATGTTAGCAAAATTTTCTAACAGTTACTGGATTTCTTCAGGTAAATCATCCATAGAAGTATTTGTAAGGATAACCCTTGGCTTCCTCACTACAACAAACTACATATCTTGTTCCTTCTTGACCTCATTCAAGAGTTCCTTCCCACTAATGAGAAGTATACTTGAACTAGCCTCCTTCTTTGGATCCTTGTCTTCTATTGGCAACAACATGTGTGTTCTACCATTCTTCTCTAGGGTGTAAGTATTTTTCCTCACACCATGAATGACATTTCTATCAAATTTCCATGGTCTCCCCAACAAAATATGACAAACATCCATAGGAATTACATCACATAAAATCTCATCTTTATAGACTCCTATTTTAAATTCAACTTTGCATTGTTGACTTACCATTACTTGATGTCCTTTCTGCAACCATGATACCTTGTACGTGTTTGGGTGTCCAGTTGTCTCCATCTCCAGTTTCTCCACCATCTCTGTGGATACTAGATTATCAGTGCTCCCACTGTATATAATCATCTTGCAAACTCTGTCATTTGTTTTGCAAGCAGTTTTGAACAAATTTGTTCATTGAAATGGTTCTTCTGCCTCCTTCTTTGGCTTTAGAAGAACTTTCCTCATCATAAGGTTTCTTCCTCCTTTTGTTGCTTCTGCTTCCACATTTTTCTGATCTTCAAAAATGTGTGTTTCTCATCCTCCTTCTTTCTTTCTTTCGGGGCATTCCCAAGACATGTGTCGTGACTTTCCACAGGCATAACATATGACTTCACCTCCTCTACCTCTTCCTCTTCCTCTTCCTTTAGGAAAAGAGTTTCTTCCTCCGCATTGTCCTTCCTTASAACTTCCCCCTTTTTCAGGGTGATTATGATGTTTTCTAGCCTCTTTCTTTGGCTTCTAGAACTTCTCTCGGATAGTTCCCTTGCCTCTGCTTGGAATTCCTCCTTTGTTTTGTTGGCTTTGTCTTCTGGCCAACTTTTCTTTATCTTTCAAGGCTACTTGATAAGAATCCTCGATTGTGCCAATAGACATCATGTTGATCTCCTATTGTATCTCATATCTCAACCCATTTATATACCTGCCTGTTTTTTTCAGCGTAATTTTCTTTCTGTCCAACCCTGATATTCAGTCTATAGAATTCTTCAATGTATTCTTTCACTAATAAAATTTTATGTTTCAGGTTCTGTAACTTTCAGAACAGATTTATTTGATAGTCTTTAGGTATAATTTTTTCTTTCAACTTAGCTACCATCCTGTCCCAACTTTTGATTTTTTTCTTACCTTTGCATTTGCGCTCAGCTTGTAGTTCATCCCACCATAATGTTGCATGACCTTTCAACCTGGTTATTGCATGATTAACCTTATTTTATTCCTCAATTTCTTCATAATCAAAGTATGTATCCATAGCACATACCCAATCTATCAATTATTCAACTTCCAAATTGCCTTCATACATCGGGACTTCAATTTTTTCTTTGGCTCTTATTCTCGAAACAGATCTTAGTAGTCATTATTCTACAGGTTCTCCTTCTATATTTTCTTCTTCTTCTACCTCTTCACTTTCTACTTCGCTAACATCAACAACATCTGGTGCTTTCCTTTGTGTTGTTTCCATGGCGTCCAATCTCATTCAAAGTCGCCTCATTTCTTCTTTCATTTCTCGATTCGCTACAGGTCTATCCTTGCACCTTCTTGGTCACATGATTCCACTGCTTTGATTTCCTCTCTCTATATTGATGCTATAAAACATAACTCTTTCACCTTTTCCTACTATCTGTAAAAAAAATCAGAGTCCTGATACCACTTGATTATTTCAAACTATCTCATTTGTCTCCCTTGTTTGTTGTCTGCAAACAAAATCAGGCTTTGATACCACTTTATGGTATCAGAGTATCTTCTTTCACCTTCTCTCCTTTGCCTATGATCTGCAAAAAAAATCATGGCTCTGATACCACTTGTTGCAGACCCCCTAATCTCCCCTGGGGCTATGTGACCTCTCGGTCTAGGATCGATCAACTTCGGGAGCTGGATCATCTCATAGGTTCATGTTGAACCTCGTCTATTTCATTCACAGGTCAAAGTCCTGCTTCTTGGGTGAGAAATCCCCTTTTCGGGAGTTCCTGAGCACCCACAGATTCCTCCACGTGGCCCTGGTCAAAACCGTGGGCTTAAAACTTCATTCCCCGCTCACTTAACACCTGACACACCTGACTCTGAATCCGCTGAAATTCGGACTTGCGAACACACTCTCAAACTAGATATATGGTCTACACTCCTCCAACATCCAACGACTGCGATATATTTCGGGAATCTGTGCTTCAGGAGTTCTAAGTGTTACAAACACCCCTTTCCCCCAAAGTGACCTTTACCCGGATTTACAGATCAAGTGCCACGTTCTCTTCTTGATCGATAGGTGAGGTGCGTCATTTACTCTGCTCCAGCTAAATTATCATCAATGCTCCTCCATGTTCTTTCTCTCGGAGTATCAATCCTCTGAAGTGACAGATCTCTCTCCACGTGTCCTATTCTAGTGGACATCTCTGATGAACTTCGATGCTCCAGCCTTCGGGAGTTCTCGTGCCTTCACTCTTCACTTTCCTCCGTAGTGACTTTCCTCTGGAGTAAATCTCCACTCGCCACATCTTCCAATAATAAATAGCTAGGATGATTCCTCACCTTGGGATATTTGGACAACTTCTGGTCAATGCTTCACTTCCTCCTTTCCTCTCCTCTAGAGTACGCACTTCTAGACTCCACAATATGCTAACGTGTGTCCCTCTCAGATCGATGGTCATGATTTATTTCGACAGTCCGGGCTTTGGGAGTTTTGGATTCACTACTCTCATTTTCCTCTGGAGTGCTCTTCTCCCGAATTACACGGATCTTCGTCGCATGTCTTTCTGGATCTAATGGTCTACATCTACTCTGTTCTTCGGTACTTCATGAAGTTTGTACTTTTCTTCATGCAAATATTTCAGAGTTCTTACCTCCCGGACTCTCTAATCTGCTGCCACATACCCTCCTTGATACCGACAGCGTAGATTCACTCTACAGCTTCTCCTTGTGAAACTCTGCCAAATCTAACGGTTGTTAGTTACCTCGAGTTCCTTCAAAGGGATCTTAACCATCAATCCACAAAATTCAACAGATTTCTCCCTTTATGTTGAATCTTTGTCCGTATTTCTCTTGATCTTGATTCCTCTGAGGGTTTCAGCCTCCAACATACTCCTTGCAATCTTGGAATCTTTGACAAAGTTCAAACTTAGAGATTTCTTTGAAAGAAATATTACTATGCACTCCTTGTGCTTCATAGTCCTGATCTCTCGACACTTAGTCGAATCTTGACCCTGTGCACTCCTTGCAACACTCAGTCTAAGTTTTCCATTATCCCTCCTGAGATGCTCTGAGTCAGATCTAGACTCTGTCGACACACACCTTGCAGACAATATGCACTTCTTGTATTCGAGCTCTCAGAAGAGAAACAATTGAAACTTATCTAATACTACATAGGTTCATATATTCAACTATGAACAACATACATAAGCACAATGAAATAAACACACAAAGAACATATCATTCATTCAAATACACACTGAAATTAACAATGTCCAAGCATTTGGATCAATTTATATCTGTTCTATTCATTCATGAAGTATTTACATAAGTTACACAGTTCTTCATTGTCTTCAGACTCTCTATGTCTAAATTCTACCTCTAAGACTTCTTACTCATTACTCCTAGAATTCCTTTCATTCTCAGACAACACAATACAATATAGAAACATATCTAAGGAGTAGCTTCTCAAGATCTTCTTTGTCCTATCTGAATTATATCCCATCATTGTTTCAGCGGTTACCTACTTTGTCCTATTACAATCAATGTGAGTTATTAATGGATAAGAGCTGACACTCTACATATCTAACACCTTACAGTCATGTAAGAATTTACAACATCCTATCATTCTCAGGTGGTGACCCGACTTTACAAACAAGGTCTTTTAAAAACAATATTTTCAAAATATCTCAACCACACGCTCCTACGTTTGTTTAATGTTGATTTGAAACTTTGGCGCATTGAGGTGTCAAATCCTGCCTCCTTTCTCAGCCTCTTTCACTTTGATGGTGATGCTCCTCCATCAACCATACAATAGAAATATTGAGTGGAACATAGTATCCCGCAATCTCAAGTAATAATCAAGACTTTGTAATAGAATATTAAGACTATAACCAGGGAAGATTAACTCTTGTTGTTTTCGCCATTTGGATATGCCTCCTTCTAGGGTTTCTAATAGTATCAAAATCTTTCTATACAAATTCAAATGGGTTTGTGTTTCTATATAATTATTATTTTTCATACACACTCGTGCCGTCGACATGAAGTTTGGAGCGAGTTGTCCTTTGGTTATGTGTCTGGACAAGTCTTTTGGTTTTGCATTTGCTAGAAAGGATTTCACTAGGTTATAGTGTTTAATCATAATATGGTGATGAAATGGTTGTAAGCCAAGAATATGTGCACTAATGTCTATAGAAGAAGAACAACAAAGAATAAAAAAATAGGGGGCTATGAGTTAGAGAGAGGGGATTAGGAGTTAAGAGGAAAAATAATATTATTTTATTGCTATCATAAGTTATTTAACATTTTGTTTATGATTATCCTAAGTCTTTCTACCTTGATATTAGTTGCCAAAATGAGATATGTGTGCTTCCTACGAAGGCATATGGTATCTCTTAAGCATGTAAATTATAATCTATGATTTTAGGTATATAAGGGGTTCTTGTCCATTATTATTGATATCTTTCTTGAGTTTTATAATCTAAGCTTGGATTGTCAGAGTATTGCTTGCATGAAAATTAGGAGGAATTGTTGCCATAAAAAATTTCTAAAAAAACATGAATGTGATATTGGTGATCCTTGAGATATAAAGTAATTTGATTTGCAGGTGATAATCCCTGGATCCCAACAATGGACTGTTTTAGAAAATAAATGGAACCCATTTCTAGTGTTGAGAGGCGAAGAGGGGTTGGTTGAGAGATATATTTGTAGTGTTAATTCCCTACCTATGAATTCTAGGAAATTGGGCTAAGTGAGAAAAAACTAGAAATATACCAATGCCTATGGTTGAGTGAAACGTCCTTCTTATATATCCACTTGGTGAATCATGTTCCAAAATGTATGTGTTCTTGATTTGTTTATTAATACACAAAATTATTATTTATTTTTTTTAGTAAAAAAGGTGGAACCTGCTATATTAATTTATCGAAGAAACTTTGGCAAAATGTACAGTGATATAGGTCCGAGTCACCAAAAATGTTGTCATTAACCGGAAACCAGCATAGTTTGGAGAACATATAACAATAGCATGATAAAAAAAGAAACAAAATAGCATCTGTCCTGCCCAGATAATAAACAAAATTATTATTGTTCATGTTATGAATTTATTTATTTTCCATTTTGTTTAGTTTTAAATTGAATGTATTAGTTTGTTTTTATATTTATGGGTTCATAATTGACTATATTGTTTAATTATGTTTTTATAACCCTACATTATCATGCATGAATTCTATCGTTTTTTAGTATTAGATCATTTGAAGTTGTTAATGGTATCATAGAAAAATTTTGGTGTAGCTTTGATGTTGTATGGAGTGCACAGAGATTGTTGGTCAAAATAACCAAGGAAATAACTAAAGAGATAAAAGTGTATGGAGATAACCAAGGAAATATCTAAAGAGATAAAGTATCATCATCTAATATTGTAGTAGGGATAGCATCATCATGAAAAATGGACCTTAGTCTCAAGCTCTAAGGAATAGTTCTGGAAAATACAGTGCTTTAGAGGAACATGGTGATCTATCTTGTTGGCCCTTGACCAAGTTTTGGAGAACTTGGGTCATGTTTGACCGATTGTCGGACTTTGATAGGCTGGTCAAAGGCGTAGCACAAGGCCAAGAGGAGACCGCGATATGTCGGCCCATTTTCATGGATTTTTGGGTTTAGGGTTTGTTGTCGTCCTAATACACACTTGCAAACGTGAGCTAAGTCCGGCTCACTTAGTGTGTCCTTGGAGGCAAAATTCCTACGTTCACAGCCCATGCTGTCACTTTGACCGGAACCTCTTCCATCTAGGCTCACTCCTAGGGAAGCCAAGGGGGGTAGTCCCTAGTTTCTAGATTAGTTTTAGAGTTAAGTTCTAGGAGTTAGTTTTAATTTTTTAAGGCTTGGGGGGTTCTAACATAAGATGCACAAGCAATAATGAAAGATGCAAGGGTTAGTATGTTAAGCAAGACCTTTTCCTAGGGAAACTAAGACTAGTGCCTAATATTGGGCAAGGGGTCAACTAAAGTTAAAGGGGGTTTCTTTACAAGTGTGATTACAAGCTTACTTACAAAAGAATAATCAAACCCAAAATAGATACAAGATAGAATGCTAGTACAACAACAAGCTAACCACTTTAATTATTGTGTGTTTGTACAGGATATAAAGAGATCAAAGCATCATATAACATTTACAATATCAATATAAAGATCCTCATCACCAATACATCAATAAAGAAGATTAAGCATAAGTATTAAAGATGGAAGACATCCACTCTTAACTATTAAACACATGAAAGTTTTAGATATTTAAGTCCAAGGTTGAGTTATTAAGCTTTCTTAAGATTATTAAATTTTATTAAGCTTTCACCAAACGCTCCTCCTCCTATTTCCAAATAACTATTGGATGCTCAAGATAGTACGACAACGAGGCCCACCCTAGCTTTCACAGTCAGTCCTAAGACTTGATTACTCCCGGAAAGGATGCATCCTGTGCGCCGTGATACCGTCCCCGGCCTACACCCTCCATTTCATTCCTCAAGCCCTGTTTTAGATGGTGAATATGGTGGTCTAAGGTACTCTAAAGAATCTATTAATCTTATATGTGAATTAGGTATACTTTTAGGAGTGTTTTAGAGTGTTTTAAGAGTTTTATGACACTTTTAAATGTTGATTTAATGACTTGGCCGAAACTCACTGAACAACCTTAAAGACGTGTTGATTAAGTTTATGAGATTAAGAGCATTACCACATATATGTTATGTGAGAGAAAGTCACTTGATTGCACAATTAGATAGCTTTCAAAGTAAAGAAATAAAGTGCAAGGGCAAGAACAACTTGCCAACAAGATGAAAAGAGAAACACACTTATCTAATGATTAAGAGCATTAAGATATGAGCATTAAGTATGAGAAAGAAAAAGAAATTTAAGTGCTTTCCTACTTAACAACTTATCAATGAAATTACTTAGAGCATATGGAAAATGGAATTAAAGAGATCTATGCAATAAAGAAGAACACCATCCACTTATTGAAGCAACTAAACATTAAGGATTATAGATCTAAGCATGGAACATAAAGATAAACACTTGTAGTGAACTAAGCATGCATGAGATCTAGTTAAGTTGATTATGAGGCCCAATAGTCTTAAGTTGGATAATTATTAAGTGTTAGATCTAGATCTAGAATATTTAGAGCATTAACCAATTAGATCTTCAACCACAAATTAAACCCTAACCCAACATTTTGGGGTATTCCTCTCCCAAATAGGTAGGCAATTAATTATCTTGCTTAGAAAAATATTTAGAAAAGGGAGAGAAGCAAGCAAACAATGAAGAAGCAAACAATAAACAAAACCAGCAAACCCTAACCCCCACGTCCTAGGGTTTAAGAGATACCCTTTATCTCAAAAACCCCCACGTCTTAGCTCAAAAAGAGGGAAAAAATTTCAAATAAAGAAATATCTAAGCTAGATCTAAGCTACCCAAGAGCTCACACATGGGAGGATGTTGTACCACTCCTTCTCCCACAACTATGAGCCACTAGCAAGCAAGAAAACGAAGAAGAAATGACTAAAAATGCTTAAAACTTGAAGAAGGAGGTTGAGAAATAGCTACCAATCCATTTGGGGGGCCTTTGAGTGTTGTGTGGATGCCTTTGGGTAGTCAAAGCCTCTCTCAACCAGATTTGAACCTGCAAAACCAGCAAGCTATGCTTGCTAAAAATGTTACACACAACAATACCAATGAAGAAAAACTTTTTCTTTTTTAGGGCAAAAATTTTTCTTGAAAAAATTTTGGAAAAATTTATATTATGATGACCATACAACTATATTATGCTAGCTGAAATATGTATTTCAAAGAAATATAAGGATAAAGAGAAATAGAAGAAGATTTCTTGGAGTGTATGAAAATCTGAAAGGGGGAATCTTCCAAGAGGCATCCCTAATGAAACCCTTGAAGTTCAACCTGCAAAACCTAACACAATAGCATGTCTACAATGGATAATATGGAGGGTTAAACTAATAAAGTGAAATACTTGTATCCTATCTAGCTAAACACATATATATATCTACAATACTTCTCTTTGCAAGATCTACTCAAATAAAATAATTTACCTAAGATCCATTCATGCAAAAACCATATTAAATTGAAACAAATTTACCTCATGTGTTGTAAGAACCAAAATACTTATAGCTCTTCCCAAAATCCTCCAAATATTCTTTTATTATTGCATCAAGAAATGGGATCTTGGAGAAATACTTGCTCCAAAACCCTAAGAGAAGAAAAATGAAAATGGATGGAATAGAGA
>SNQJ01S0013204.1:218150-230245 GCA_010110895.2 Picea sitchensis | reverse complement strand
TTATCTCTAAAAAGAAAGAGATGTTGGCTACGCTTCATTCACATGAAGCTTTACATCACACTCCATTGCATGCTTAAAGGGCCTCCTTCACCTCAATTATATATGAGAGAGTGTGAGGAGAACATTTCCAATGATGCATGTGGGATAAATTGGACTAAGTTTATAAAATACCATAGGCATGTAAAACACTAGGACTTCCCAGGCGGTCACCCATCCCAGTACTACTCTAGCCTAAGCGCACTTAACTGCAAAATTCTAATGGGATCCAGTGCATTAACACTATGATGTATGCATATACATAATACAACTAGGAAATCATTAAATGATATATGTAATTAACAAATTAAGATGGCATTACATTCCATTCCCCATCAAAAGGGTGAATATCATGGTTTATCAAAACCACAGGCTCAAAATGGTGATTTAGTGGAAGAGCTGGATGGCCATTGAGATCCATCTGGATCAGCATCTTCTATGAATCCATAACAAACTTCGAACAATGTTCTCCAAAGAATGGTTAGGATCATTTCCCTATATTCAAATCTAACAGTTTAGATCGTGATCACGGATCTATTGGTTTACAGCCCTCTCCAGTACATAGGTGTTCCTCAGTCGAATACATTGTTGACACCTGTCACTCTAACAATCATGTCGATTTCCATGTTGGCATGACACGTCATGTCAATGTCATCTTCTCTCTCCTTGCGCTCGTAGGATAAGGAATGGAACCAAGAGCTGGACCATTTTTCCTCACTCAACCTCAATGGTCGAGATTCATCCCTCATCCCTCCAATAGATCAAAGATCCCTGTTTATTTGGAATTTGTCTTTGAATGCCATCCTATCCTACTCCAATGAAGGACCAAGATCTCTTATTGCACCAAATCAACAACTGATATTTATTATCGCCACTTACAAATTAATGGTAGAGATCTATCCTTATCTATGGTCCATATCTCCTCTTAGAGTTTCCTCTATTGGAGTCTCAACCCCTTTCGATCCCTTTCGAGACTGAGTATATCCTGGTACTAGTATATATACAAGTATATATGTTGTTATATTGGTATATATTTTAGTATATATGTCGATATATATACTCAATATATATATCGATATATACTTATACTAGAATATGTCGATATATATACTTGTTATATATGAGATATATAGGTATATATACTAGTATATATATACTAGTATATATATACAAGTATATATACCAATATATCTTGGTATATATCTTTGGTATATATGGTATATATGAGTCTCAATATGCCTAAGTAAACTACCTAGTATATATATACTTAATATAGTATATGTTAGAAGGTATATATGTACTAGGTATTAGTATATATCTAGGTATATATACTAGTTTATATACTAAGTATATATGTCGATATATATCTTGAGAGCATATATAGAATTATATATCTTGTGGTATATTGTTATATATACTGAGTATATATCTTGGTATATATACCGATATATATATATATTGACTATATATACCGACACGTATACCTAGTATATATCTCGATATATATTCTTCTAATATCTTGAACCCATATATATAATATATATATGTATTTTTTTTTTTAAATTTGTTTGAAAAAAAAAAGTTAATTTTCTATTGCATATATATATATCAATATATATACTTGGTATATATACAGTATATATAATAGATATATATACTAAGTATATATATCAATATATATACTAGTATATATACTCAATATATATCAACAATAATACCACGGTATATGTTTGGTATACTTAGTACATATACTATTATATATACCATAGATACATATTAAGGACTTCACAATGCTTGGGGGATGAAATCGAGGGCCTTAGGCCCTGAATGAATCTTCTCATGATCGATGGCCATGGAAGAGGCCTCATGCCATCACTCATAACCTATGTAGAATATCTTTTGATTCCAAATTGACTTGTTAAGAGTCAACTGTAGGCAATTGGCATCCTTCTTTAGGTCTAACTACAATTACAAGATTTGTCTTGTGTTCATCCAAAAAAATGAGTGTTGGGTCATTTATCTATCCATTGTGGTCTTCGGGAGTGAATGCTAGGAGGAGGTGAACCTGGAAGATAGATGAACCAAACCTTGTGTCCTAGGTACAATCCAAGGATGTCCCTCAAGAACCATGTGAGGGGGTATCCTAAAAAAGAGGCAAAATTATAAAAACATGGTTGTAAAAGTTCATAAAGAGACATCAGGTCCTTAAAACATACAAAAGTAAGTTGCAACTTAAGATATAATACATGTAAAATAATTCACCTCAGTATCCCCTTCAAGCATCCACACCCGACCCTAGGACCCCATGTAGGTTACCAAGTTTAAGTATGGGAGGGTCTTCATCCAAACCTATTAGGTGTGCCACCTAGACATGAAATAAAATAACTGGGTGGAGAGAGATGGAATTAGAAGAGTGACAAGAAGGGAAAGTAAAACCCATAAGCGTAGAAGTTGGAAATGATATGGTTGGGGAGCTTACTTCATGGCTTATGGTGTCATAAATCCATCTCTATGAGTGCCTTTATGGACGATGCTCTTGCTCTTGAGTTACTAGTATTTTTCATGCCACCTTTTTCCAAACCTCTTTTGTCCTTCTTCTAGGCCATTTTCATTTTATAATTTGCAAATTTGTGGCTCCCCTTTTATAGGTTTGCAATTATAGTTCTAGAAGAAAAATATCACCACTACTAGTACCATAAGTAGTGAGTAAGCAAAGGCTATATCAAGGACATCATCTTCTTAGCTATTTTTTAAGCAATAGATCTAGTCTATAATGCACCAATTAATTTAGTTGGCACCCAGTTGGAGTTTCATATCCATACCCAGTTGGAGTTCTAGTAGGATATATAGTTAAAAATCCACCAACACTAGTGAAAGCACCGATTGGAGCACCAATTTAACCTATTGAAGCAACACAAGTAGCAACTTCTTTCCTATCCTAGCATCCCTACCACTTGTTTCGAGATTTTGCATATATATACATGTTCCTACTTTTTGTACATCAGTAGTGTGTAGAGTTGACTGAGCACCAACATCACTTGCACCATTGGGCTTTGCACCAAAACTTGAGTTTGGTATTTCATTTATTCCACCAAGGATTTGCGAAAATTGGATGATTCCTTTGGATAACCTATAATGGTAGAACCCACTAGTATTAGGGTAGGATGAAATTACCAGGAAAAGGACCTACTAGGGAAGAGCCTAGACCTATATGACCTAGGAAATAACACTACGAAGGACACTACCTAAGAGAATAACTTGGGTAAGAACTTGGATAAGAACTACATTCCATCGTTGGATTCAATATATTGGTATAAAGACATGCGACTACCACCTATAGCATGACTAATCTAAGAGTAAAAGTGTCGATTCATATAAACACATATGATGAGATAATGAAGACAACATAAAAGTGTCGATTCATTGATATCAGATGATATTGAAGAAAACATGAAGTTGTATATTCCATTGGTATCTTTGATAAAAAATTGAGAATTAAAAGGCCCACATGGATTCAAACGATAATGGTTAACCAATATACCCTAAGGGAACTTTATTAGAATATGATATGGAAAATATATGCATCCAATTAGGAAGACTCTTTCACATAAATGTGCAAAGATATAATCATTCTATTGAATGGATTAGGCATCGTTGGATTCATATGCCAAATTGGCTTCTCCAATGTAACAATTTTCTAAATGTCTCGCTGACAACTGATCACAGGAATCCTATCCCCATTTTCGTAAGGAAGAAAGTTGGCAAGCATGCCTAACGTTTAGTTTCATGTCGTGTCATTTCATTCATGCAAGCAAAGTGGGCCACTGGTTATTCGATGATAAATCTTTCATCAAGCATAATATGATTTTATCAAATGCTTTGAAGCAGGGATCAGCTTATGAATGGCATCAACTCATATATTTTAATAGTTGGGTAGATTCCACCAAGAAGGTGGTGTAGATGGCTCTGAAGGGATGGATTATAACAAATACATGAGAGGAGAAGAATGTGGTCAATCTATTTGGCCATTGGTTAGAAGAAAACACTATTGGTTTGTTGGAACATGGTTTAAGTTTTGTAATTGCACCAAGGAAAATCCCCTTGGATGACATTATATTTAGCATTGAGATCATATCAAGCATTTTCTCAATGAAGTTGTAAAAAAGATTCATTAGGATTGTCCTATTACATTGGGACCTTCAAAGCCACCCAACATAAGAAAAAGTGAGTATGAAACCATGAGAAGGTTGAATGATAACCCTATGAAACCATGAGAATGGTTGAATGATAACCCTAATATAATTATCTTTAAAGTTGATAAATAAAACATGATAATTGTTATGAAAAAGTTTGATTATGTAAAAGACAAATGAGCATTTAGACACAAGTGGGTGATATAGGGGACACTTAAAATAAAATCCCTTGAATGAGATTTTGAAGGATCAAACAAAGGGTATCAAAGGTTCCTTGATTAAATATAATGAATCGCATCATGTAAATTTATGCCTCCCAAGATTCATAAGAGGAAACATCACTTTAAAGATAGTTATTTTCAATCCCAGCATGCACAAAATATTTAGCAAGTAATGTATTATTTGTTGGGCACACGTTCATGATGAGGTGTATTCTTTGGAGGCCAAAGTCCAGGTCTGTGTAAATGTGGCAGGCATTTAGCCTTAGCTCATTGTGTCATATATCAATGATGATCCTTAAGATGAGGCCATTCCAAAATTGCCAAAAGAGGATCATTTGAACAAAGAAAGCAGAATTCATTTAGATTTTCCTCTAATCCATGTTGTTTATCTTTTAAGGTGATATCTATGAACAAAATTGCAGTGTTTCCATTGGGTCACAATTGTCCCTAACACTTTGAATAATATGTTCAAGTAATTATTCCCCTGTCAAAACCAAAATGGTGTGTAGGATGCATGGATGACACCAATGTCAATTGGCTTCATTGGGAAAATAGTCGTGATAAGTCTCCTACAACCAAAAAGGAAAGTGTAACCTGGAGGAAACCAAAATACTAGGACAAGTAGATGATGAATTGTCTCCTCTGCAATAAATAGTAGCTAAGAAAGGGTCTGGTCGGATCATCTCCACTCAATCAATTAAGCTTTGAAAGTGTTCCTCATTTGCAGCACTGTATATAACATTACGAATTAGCTCAACACTCCAACCCAGTGGTTGGTTTTTTATATCTGTGGCTTGAGCTTCTGCAAAAGGTAATAATAATACATTGCCAAAATAATTAGACGATATTCCCATGTTTGTTAAACGGGTACGACCATCTATTACCACACCTATGCTACAATTTATATCATTGTGGATCTCCTGACTATGGGTCAATAACTTCCATAGGTAAGCAGAAAAGGCCAGCAATTTGCTATACTGTTTACCATCTTTATTTGCATTACTTTGGAGAACCTGAGCATCTTTGGCGTTTAGATAATAGATCCTGCTAACTAGAGAAGGAAAAGGATTTGCTTTCTTTGATTCTTCTAAATGGACAGAGGATAGTCTCGTATACATTTCATCAATTGCAGAGCAATAATAGGAGGCTGTCGAGCACGTAATATGGATCGATTGAAGTTAGGTTTCAACATTTCAATGGACTCCTTTTGAGCAAGATTTGCCTACGTTATTAAGAACATGTTGGTAGAAAATGCATCAACAATCCTATGGTCAAATGTGCACCCAATAATAATACCTCCGCAGCTAAATTTTGTTACCTGAAAAAAAAAACCAATCATTCACCATAAGAATCTCTCGAGTCAAAATAAATTTGAATAAAACTTTGCTCTATTCATTCTTACGGTTTAATAAACTATTGTCTGGGGAGGGATATATGGAAAGGCCTAAGCTAACATATTGCATTGAAAAAAATCTCAAATAATTACTTGGGTAGCAAATACGGAGCTATTTGAAAGCATAGGAACGAGCTTCCCCTCCACGGTTTTATCAGGATTGTACAAGTCCAACTCAGCAAGTCGTATGTTCGCACCAGCTTGAACGAATTCGACGCACTGGTTGTTGCAAAGCAGTTCCGGCTCCGCATAGGTGTTGGATACCATTTCGCCAGCAAAAACATAGTAAGAAACCAATGCCTCTGATAGCGAACTTTTCAGATCATGGGTAGCGTCCTCTGCGAAGGAGGATTCTGATCTGCTGGCGGGCTTCTTATAACATAAGAAAACGCTCACCGAAACAGGAGGAATTGTCAGATCCAAATTGGACAGGGTAAGCCGATGCTCTTGGACAGGAAGAGCATTAACTAGAACCTCCTTGCTAACTATTTTTACATTGTAGTCATCACCTGAGAGGGCAGCCATCTCTAAAACTAGCCAAAACACGAATTCTTCAGTCTGGGAGCAAACACAGCTCCTTATTTATAGAGTTGGACCCGATCATTTCGTTTTATTTTAACTAGAGTTAAAGACTGATTATTCCATGTCGAAAAGTCTGTAAACGTTAAATTTGGTGAATTTTGACGAGAAGCTTTTGGGCGCTGCTTGGCTCTGAAGTGCAGAGCATTCTTGATTTCTATTCCCTTGAGGTAACCTGCGTTTGTCTTCGAATGAAGCTTACGCCTAGTTTAAATTTCAAATTTTGAATTGAAACGCCTAGTTTAAATTTCAAAATTTGAAATTTAAATGGATGCGGAATGGTTCAGGAAGGTTCCTGTAGCGTTAATGGTTTAGACGTACATGGGATCGAAGTTTTATGGTGCATGATATATGGCATGGGATGGGCATGTAGCAGCTCGAGGTGTACACCGTGAGGGGCTTCCCAATGATTGAGTTGCCATGGTGCCTTCATGAGAGAGGACAAAATATCACACCACTTAGCCGCAGACTACCCTCAAAACATTCAGAAGCCATTGTGGGAAGATGTGCCATGCAAGAATTAACTGTCGGCCGTATCCTTGCTGTCCTTGTAATGAAGGCCGAGAGCCTGGTGTGTGTCTCCATTTGCCCCAATGATGGGGGTGACGTGTTGAAGGGCGCTTAGGGTTTGCCGAGAGCCTGTTGTGTGCCTCGATTTACTAAACCGAGAATGATCAGATTTGATTTTGCGAAGTTTCATGACCGTATTTGGTTGTTACTAAACCGAGAATGATCAGATTTGATTTTGCGAAGTTTCATGACCGTATTTGGTTGGTGTGGATCATGCAGATTCAATGCCAAAGATATGTTCTGGAAATTGAGGGGAAAGCGATTAATGTTTGTTGGAGACTCAATAACTCGAAGCCAGTGGGAGTCCATGGTCTGCATGCTTCCAGCGGTGATTCCTAGCAATAAGAAAACTATGGTTGATCGATCTCCTCTTACAATATTTAAGGCTTTGGTAAACTGTTGTTACATCTGGTTTTCATATATATATAATAATAATAATAATAATTTATTTTTAAGGTCACGGTCAAGCCACACACTAAATTGGTGTATGAGACCCCCTTGTTTGTGGGACAAGGGATCCCCTCGGCCCAGCAATTTGATTGGTAAAATCTACGAAGATATACATACCCTACCCCCTCTGGATTTCACTCTTGCTTTCTTTCAGTATATGTTGAATGGTGAATTGCAGGATACCGGCCTCCCATGCCTGCTCAGGTGCCCATAGTAAAGCAAGTTCTCCATATGACTAGGGTTCTAGTTACATTGCTGGTCATTACAGGATTGTCAGAGTTTCGCAAGGATGGTCACCCTTCAGTTTACAGTATTGACTTCAATTGAGGTCAGAGGAAGTATCCGGATCAGTTTGCAGATTGTAGTCATTGGTGTTTACCAGGCGTGCCTGATACATGGAACCAGTTGTTGTACGCGTCCTTGCTTTTCAAGGGCTTCGGGGGTGGATAATGTTTTGTACTCTTTTGCGCCGATTGCTTAGATATGCACTTGTCCTTCCTTTGATTCAGATAGATCAATTTACCGTACGTAATTTTGTAAAAATTAGATAGGCAATTGTACTTGCTTTGACTCAGACAGATTATGTACTTGACTCAGATAGATTAATTCTCCAAGGTAACTTTGTAAGCATTGGAGCATCACGCTCCACTTTCTTATGTAAAGAGGAAGTTGTTTTCTAAATCCCAACCCATCACATTATAATGCATTTAAAGGTAAAACACACAAGCACCATTGATATGATAACACCATATTTTAAAAGGCTATAGCCATAACATTGCCATTTTCACTAATGGGAACAAATATAAAGGATTGAGGTAGCCACCATTTCATATCACAAAGGGTAAAACCAAATCATCAACATCTAAGTTTTTTTCATTTGAACTCATTTGCCCGGTGTCTAGTAGGGTGTGTGGTAAGGTATCTGTTATTAATTTGTCGATTGAAATGTAGAAGTTATCGATGTAGCAAATACCATGAGAAAGTTAGTATAGGGTCATGTAAGCATAATGAGTGACAAAATCCAATGTATTGTGTTGGAAGTTATGGATAATAGAATATGTGAAAGTTTTGTTTATTTTAAATTTAGGTGATATTAGCATGTAGATAGAATTATTATAAATGGGGGTGGGTTTTTTTAAAGGTTAAGTTATAGTTTCTTTGTGGATATACAATCCAAAAAACCATGATAGGTATAAAAGATACTTCATCACCCACATAGCATTGATTGCGAAAGAAACATATTTGACATGATAGAAATCATTTTTATTGATGGAAGGGTAGGTTAAAGTGAGACTATTAGAAGCTTTAGTGGCATACCTATAAATCTAAACCCAAAAAGTAGTCAATAAACTTATATTAAGTTAGTGTTACTAAATATGTCAGTGTTCTAAAATCCGTGGTCTTCTCACTTTAATTGGCACTTATTATTATTACATATGTTGATATATGAGTCAAAAGCTCTTCGTAATAGCATGTTCTTATACATTTTTTAATTTAATGTGGATGCCATTTTTTTTAGATTTATGTTAATCCTTATTAGGATAAGATTGAGATAAATCTTGTAATAATATTGATAAATTGGTAACATAGTGTAAGTACAATTCCATTCCTTAAGTAAGGTGAGTAATAACAGTGCAACACAATGTAGTTATTTTCCAACATATATACCCATTATGTTTCGCATTCCCTTCCCTCGATTCGGGGCTATGCTAGTTAATTTATGTGTGTGTATGTAAAGATATTGTTTAGTGGTAGTGTTTTTTGAACAAGGCTACATTGTGACTTGGTACATGGTTGTTTTTTTCTGGTCATGTCTCTAATAAGATGTAACTAATTTTATTGGCAATCTCAGTTTTATTATTAATCTAGACAACATGCCTTTTAGTAGATCTTCCAAAACTCCTAAAAAATATCCAAAAGGGAAAGAACCAATCCATTGAATACATTGATAGTGATATGGAGGATACCCTTCAACAATTCACACCAGTTATTCGACTATCCAAACTAGAAATTGAGTTGGTATGCCCTATTTTTAAAGACAATAAATCTTCGATCAATGATCAAATCCCTTTCCCTAGATGCAATGAAGTCTACAAAATTTTTAGAGAAGAAGAATTCCCTAAAATAGACCAACCTAGTGACCCTGCAATGAGAAACACATATCGTTTGGTGTTTATCAACATAAGAAGATATCATCTACACACAATTGTTGCAAAGACTCAAGTAATTCCTTATTCAAAAGCTATTGAATGGGAAATAAAGCATACAAACATTGATAATATAATTGTGCTCAATGATGAAGGGAGATGTATCACCTCGTATCAATCATCATAACTGGAAAAATATTATAGAAATATACGATTATTGGATTTGTCAAAAAATTTCATCCAGACAATGGCATTAAGAATATTTTGGCCAATTGATGGGTAGAAGACAAAAGTTTTTTTTTGGAAAAATGATGACATCTATACTATGATCAATTTAAGGGTTCCTCTTATCTATGATATGTGTAGACTGTATGGAAAAATAAACTAAACTAATGGCATGTTTCTATACTATGATGAGTTTAATGGATTTGTATAACTATGATATGTGAGAGTATATGGAGACCTAAACTATATCTACTTTAAAGATGCATGGTTGCATGTATTTAACATAGTCATTACAACAAAATCAATTTTTAATTAGGCAACAATTTTATCCCATTATTTGAACAGGGCCATTGAGAGGGCTAAAAAGGATAACTCTCAAACATTCCCCACTTTCTATATGGCATCATATTTACTTGATATTATCTGAGCTAGTAACCTTTTTTCAAGGTTGAACTCGAATCAAAACACGGTAGAAACACCAATTCATGTTTATTGTCAAGCCATGTGGGAAAATAAGTACAAGAGAACCTAGGCATAGTTTTTTTATTTCTTCATTTCTCTTCTTTATAAATTAATATTTTGCAAAGTATGCCTTATACAAAGTAGAGAGGAAAGACTACTAAGAAGCATAGTCAATTTCTATCGGCAAGAGGACTATACATATCTAAATATTTATGGGGTCACTTCTCCCCCTCAATTATTTCCTAACTATGATCCCAACAAGCTAATTCTTGGAGAAATTTCCTACCAAACCATTTTACAGGGTCTTAAAGCATCATTATCCAAAGACCCTAGGAAGACAACATTCATTCCCTATAGAATATATACAAGTAATTATGAGCTAAATAACATTAAAGAACCCAAACAAGATTCTAACACAATGTTAGAGTATAGATTTCCACAAGGGAAATTTCAAAGACATACTCCTCTGGGATTGGTTTTTAAGCATAGTATCATGGTTTCAATAACATGGCCTTATGTCACTGAACAGTGGGATCATGAGATGCCATACAAGAATGTGTTTACATAGGAGAAAGTTCACATCATGGGGGATTCATCTTGATGACCAATATCTTATCATGTTCATTCATGAAAGGGGTTTTAAAATTGTGAAAAAACAAGTCAATATCGTATGGGTATTGTGGGGAGGAGGTTTTGAAGATGTAGGTAAAGGGTATTTTAAAGGTATTGGGGGTTATAAAAAGGGGTATCTAGTAAAAATTTGGAAAATCTATTAAAAGTAGGGAGTTTTTATTGGAAAGGGGGTTAAACAAAAGGATTTTGGGAGGTATATCAATATTGAGTGAGATTAGGGGTATTATTTAATATACCATGAATGCACAAACTGTGTCAAAGATTCATTGAGCGAAGGCCCCTTGGTTCTCATGAGGCTTAAATCAAAATATTTTACTCCCACCCATAACATGACCTCATATGAGAATATGGAAAGAATCAAGAAAAAATTGGCATAGATTGAAAGGTTGTTGAATAAAGAGGAATATGAGATTAAATATGAAGAGGAAAAATATAAACAAGAAGATGAACAAAGAATCAAAGACGAAGAAGAAAGATAAAGGGAAGAAGAGGAAGATATACTTAAGATAGAAGTTGAGAAATTGTGGAAAGAAGAAGAGAAACAAATCAAATAAGAAACAGATAAAGCTGAGAAGGTCAGGTTGGAGGCTGAAGAAACACAAGGTTTAGTAGTTAAAGCAAAGAAGAAATCCAAAGAAGAGAAATATCAGCAAGAAAAAATATCTAAAATGGAAAAAGCTAAAGAATAAGTTGCAAGAAACATAGGGGATAATGAAGAAAATCCATCTACCTGGGTGTGTGCAAGGTAATGACGGTCTCTCATGACATGTTAGTGGCAATTAAAACATGGAAAAACAACAATCTATTAACTTGGAGGGATTATTCAAGTAAAATTTACAATGAATTTGAATATGGTGTATGAAGATGAAACGCAAGAAATTGAAAATAGCATTCTGAATATACAACTTTTATTCATAGAAATTGTGAATAACTATCTAAAATTTGATTTTTTTCTAATAGTAGTATGTTGTTTCTCCAACAAAATATAAGGTATATGTCTTTTCTGAGTACCTAAACACTGGAATTTCATTCCAAATACTTGTATAAATGTAGAGAACCCGTTGTTCTAGTGTGGTGTATTTTTTGGAAATTTATATATATATATATATATATTTTAAATTATCAAAGTCAATATATCCTTGAAATTGCAAGGCCTTTTGTTTGTGTAGGCTAACAGGGTCTTAAC
>SNQJ01S0013204.1:193700-218140 GCA_010110895.2 Picea sitchensis | reverse complement strand
AAATCTATCTAAGGCATCAGGTAGGACAAACACAGGAACAATCTCCCGAGAGTAGACTTGAAGTCTGACTTAGATCGGTAAGCATATAAATAGAAATTCGTAAAACATAGGCCATACATGGTCTTTCCATTATAAGCATGCAACCACCATTTCTGGTAAAAACAACACACAGACAGTCTTATGCTCAAACCATTCATAAATTGCATATACTATGAACATATATATCAGCATATAAACTTCAAGATACAGGATATAAAACACTTATCAGAAATAACACTAGGTGTGATTGCAACTGCTGAGAGGGGTGCTCGTTTCCACCCAACAGTAGGCTCAGCGACTCCCAATGGATTTACCACTAGTCACCCCCGAGATGAGACCACGATCCTGCAAGACTGCATCTTTGTTTGTCAGTGACCGAGAACAAAGATTACTCTCCTTCTTCTCCGCTATCACTCACTCTGTATTTTTCCAGAGTTCTCCTTCTTTCCTTCCCTCGCGTCTGCCCCCTGATCCCACACTCTTCCTGCCTTTTCTCCTTTCAGTGAGGTTGCGTTGGCACGATCTTCCTCACGGTGGTCAGGTCTGAGGACTCTATGGATGGGCGGTTCATCCCCCATCGCTCATTACTTATGAGGATCCATTTACCTAACAACCTGGCGAGTCATTTAATTCGGGGCCAACAAGCCTCTCTTGGTTCTCCGGGCCAATGATGTCCAAATACGATATTGGTTTCGGTGGAAGTTAATGCCACCATTCCAGATGCCGTCCACCACCTTTCTTCAAACATCATGGTCTCTTTTTCAGCACATCCCCTCTCAGCAATCCTGTAATACATATATATAATATTATTCACATTCATCAACCTTTCTCACAAGGTCCATTCACATCACACATTCACATTTCTGAGTTTGCCACAATACTTGGCCAGTATAGTTATTTTTACAGACTGGGGGAAACAGGGTGTTACAATTCCCTCCCCCTTAAAGGAACATCGTCCTCGATTTTCTATCTATCAACTTGACATGCATGTACAGGTGTAAACAAAATCGGATATGCCCGTTTCATGGCATCCTCCATTTCCCATGTAGCCTCATCTAGGCAAAAATGTTTCCACTGCACCTTGACATGTGCAATGGTATGGTTACGGAGTGGGGTTTCCTTTCTGCCCAGTATGCATTGAGGTTCTGGTAGAAACTATCCCTCCGGTTCCACCTGAATCATAGACCAATCAATTATATGGTTAGCATCATGTACATATTTCTTCAATAATGAGACATGGAAAACATTATGTTCTTTGACTGTGGGAAGAAGTGCTAGCTTATAGGCTACAGGTCCCACTCTATATAGAGCCTCAAAGGGTCCACAATACTGAGGTGCCAATTTGGCACAAGCTCCCATTTTCAGGGAGATTTTCCAGGGCTTAACTTTGAGATATACATGATCTCCCGCTTTGAACTCTCTTGGAGTTCTCTTTTGGTCGGCATAACTTTTCTGTCGATTTGGAGCGACCTTCAGGTTTTGTTTTATCTAAGTCACTTACTGTTCCATTTCTTTCAACATGTCAGGTCCTAAAGAAATATTGTTTATGGGATTACTCCCGCTGACTGGAGTGTTACACGGTCTACCATAGAGGACTTTGAAGGGACTCATCTTTAAGGATGCTTGGTAGCTATTGTTGTAGGTGAATTCTACCAGTGGCAGGTAGTCTTCCCACTTCCTGGGTTGGTGCCTTACATGCATTCTTAGCATGTCTTCAAGTATTTGGTTCACTCTTTCTGTTTTTCCGTCAGTTTGAGGGTGATAGGCGGTGCTAAACAACAATTTGGTTTCTAAGCCAGCCATCATTGATTTCCAAAAGTTAGAAGTAAATTTCGTGTCTCTGTCGGACACGATCTCTTTCGGCATACCATGTAGTCTGAATATCTCCTTCATAAATACCTGGGCGATATCGATTGCTTTGCAAGTGGATTTGACAGTGATGAAATGGACATACTTTCTCAATTTGTCCACCACTACCATAATGGCATCATTTTGTTTGGTCGATTTTGGAAATCCAGTGATGAAATCCATGGAGCTGGTTTCCCATTTCCATTCTGGGATTGATAGAGGTTGTAATAATCCTGCTGGGTGTCTGTGTTCTGCTTTAACTTGTTGGCACTCTATGCATTTGGCCAAGTACTCGGCTATGTCTTTCTTCAGTCCAGGCCAATAGAATTGTCTCCTAGTGACCGTGATCATCTTCTGGTATACTAGAGGACCAGAATAGGGTATTTTATGTAGTTCATCCAGTATGAACCTCTTCAAGTCGTCACAATCTGGAATATTAAATCTACTTCTATAAGTGAGAAGACCTCCTTCGCTCATCTGGTAGCCTTCATATTTTTCTCCGACGGGTCCTTGCTGTAGGTACATGGTCATGGTCTAGATGAAGGTATCTGTTTGTTGTGCATTTCTAATTCTTTCCTTGACATCTATCTCGCAGGTGCTCACTGCTACTAGGTGAATTGTTTTCATACTTCTACTAAGGGCATCGACCACCCTATTTTCTTTTCCTTTAATATGTTTGATTTCAAAATCAAACTCGCTAAGGAGGGCCACCCACCTAGCTTGTCTAGCATTGAGCTTTGGTTGATCAAACAGATATCACAATCCACAGTGATCTGTCATGAGTACAAATTTTCTTCCCAGGAGGCAATGCCTCCACATTTTCAAGGCATGCACTATGGCAGCCAGCTCTAGATCATGGGCCACATAGTTGACTTCGTGCTCATTCAATTTTCAGGATTCATAGCAGATCACATTTCCTCCCTGCATAATGACTCTTTTGAGACCTTCCTTATAGGCATTTGTGCACACGAGGAAGTCGGCTTCGGGATTGGCGATATTCAACATGGGTGCATGGATCAACAGATGTTTCAGGGTTTGAAATCTTTCTTCACATTTCTGTCTCCATAGAAATTTTGTCCCCTTCTTCTGGAGGGCAGTGATTGGACAACCAATATTGGAGAATCCTTTTATAAATCTCATATAGTATCCTGCTAATCCCATAAAGGATCTGATGTCTGGAACATCCTATGGGGTAGGCCATTCCATGATAGACATGATTTTGTCAGGATTTACCGCTACTCCTTCTTTGGAGAGAACATGGCCTAAGTAATGTATTTGCTTCTGGAAGAATTCACATTTGCTGAATTTGGCATAGAGATAATGTTCTCTTAGCTCTTGGAGCACAAGTCTAAGATGCTCTTCATGCTCTTTTCTGTTCTTGGAGTAAATTAATATATCGTCAATAAAAACAAGCACAAATTCGTCTAGGAATTTTCTGATTACATTGTTCATCAAGCACATAAAAGTGGCAGGGGAATTGGTCAACCCAAATGGCACCACCACAAACTCATAATGACCATACCTCATTCAGAAGGCAGTTTTATGGATGTCTTCACCCTTGATTCGGACTTGATGGTATCCCGACCTCAAATCAATATTTGAGAAAATCGATGCACCCCCCAATTGATCGAACAGGTCATCGATCCTAGGCAAGGGGTACTTGTTCTTTATGGTTACCTTATTGAGTTTCCTATAATCTATACACAGTCTAAGGGTACCGTCCTTTTTTTTCACGAACAGTACCGGTGCTCCCCATGGAGACACACTGGGCCAAATATAGCCCTTATCCATCATTTCTTTTAATTGCAACTTGAGTTCAACTAACTCGGGTGTGCTAATCCAGTAGGGTGTCCCAGACATCGACATCGCTCCTTTTTGAAAGTTCTATTGAGAAGTCTATGTCCCTTCTCGGAGGTAGACTCGCTGGTTCCTCTTTTGGAAACACATCTCTTTATTCTCGGAGGATAGGGTGAGCGTCAAGGCTTGGTTTGTCACCTTTGATTGTTTTCAACACGTGTATTACATATAGGGGACATCCCTTTAGAAAATACTTTCTCATTTCTTGAGGAGATGTTATTTGTCTCACCGAGACAGGGGTTTGGATCCCTTGAAGGGTTATCTTTTCCCTTCTTTACTTACATTCTAAAGGTCTTATGGTAAAGTCCAATCTAGCTATGGGCCAATCCATCAATCAACGGATCCTTACAACCCGGGGTAATATGTTAAGGGTTGATTGGGTGGGGTATTTACCCAACATCATTTGGTAGGTTGGTATAACCTCTACTACCCTTCTTATGGTGCCAGTGGCTTCTTGTACCAACCATGGCTCAGTATGTTTTTGTGGCTGTAGTTTACACTTATCAACAACTTTAGGGGATATATAACTCAAATTTGAACCCGCGGTCAATCAAAATAGACACTAGATGGTTGGAAATCATACCTTATATTTCCACTACTGAAGCTTGGTGGTCGTCTTGTTTATTATCTAAGGCTGCATAATTTTGTGGCACACTCTTGGCCACAGCATTGATGGTAGTAGCTTCTTGGATGTTATAAATCCTTTGAAAGCTATTACATTTGCCGATTGTGGGCCAGGTCTCTCAATGAATGTTGTTCGTTCCACTTAACCCCAACATTCAAAGGTTCTCTCTTGGAACAAAATAGTGGCTGATATGGGTCTAGAAGTTTTATTTCCACTTAAGGAGGGAAAATTCCGCTGGCGCATACTCCGGGATGGGATGCTCATTCTTGGGTTCTTCTTATAGTTCTTAAATCAAGGGGATTAAATCCCCATGATTTAATCCCCTTTTTCTGAAATCTAGAACTATTCTTCTATTTCCATCCCTCCACAGAGGTTACTGCTTTCGTGTCACCAAAGCTGATTCATGACAATGGAGTAAGCCTTTTGAATATAGTGCCTTCTAGAGTCTTTTGGCTCATCAAATTCAATTTATTCGATGTTCCTTGGGTAATCCAGCGATGAAGTGTTGCACCTTTTCTTTCCGCCTTGTAGAGTACATACCTCAACAAATCGAGAATTTGTTGACATATTCTCTATAGTGGCTGTCCCAGTTTGAGTTCATAAAATCTTTAGTCTTTTTCGTCAAAATATTTTTCCCATAGATGCTTCTTCAGTATTTCTCAAACCGTTCCCAAAGACGAGGTCATAACCCGGCGAACCCTTTCACATTCTAAAGGTATTCCCACCAAATGGAAGCCTTTCCCATTCAAGTTGAAGGTGGCCAGTCATGCCTTCATATTTTCTGAAAATTAATGGACTCTGAAATACTTCTTTAGTCCAAGCGGCCAAGCATCTGCTTTGTCTCCCTTCTTTATTTCACCATAAAAGGAGGGTGGTTTGGCTTTTCTAAATTCTTAAATTTTCGACCTTTGGAAGGATTTTTCTTGTTCTGCTTCTTTCAGGGATAGGAATTGGTTCTACTTCTAGAAGCCCTCAGGATTACTGACTTCCTTCTCCCAGGAGGATCGTAAACGGCTTGTCCTTTACCTCTGTGGTGGACATTTTTCGAGGTGCTCCTCTCAGTTTTGCCACTGATATGACCATGTTTACGAGTTTCGGGGTTCATGCTACATTTGTATTTGTAGATAAGATAAACTCTTGGTAAAATTGCGTTAATTTCTATTTGTTTTCTTGTTCTTTCATCATCCTTTCATTGTATACAGCTTTGTAATTTGACCATGAAGATCCTTACAGTTTCAACCAAATCCAAAGGGCTTTCCACCACCCTCCTCTCATCAGACTCTTCATCTCTGTTGTAGGAGCCTTCTCCCACTTCATGGCGAGTCACCATACTATACGTTGATAATTTCTACTGGTTGATCTTCCACTTGTGTGAAAAGGAAAATACTTGTTTGTTAGTTGATATTTATATTTATTTATAACTAGTACATAATTCATATTTTCACATGTACACACACACAATAGGGATTTTGTTTTTATTCTCAACTTAGTCTTTTAATTAGGGAGGTTAAGACAAAGGGGGTTACTCTTTTTAGGAGTGTGCCGAACGGAGCTTCTGCGCAACACATTCATGAGCCCAAGCAAGCCAAATATTGTAACCATTCTCTGATACCAAATTGCTTAACACACGTTGGTAATAGAATTTTGCCTTTTAGCAGGGGACAGTCCTCGAGAAGCCTATGGAGCTTAGCGCAGAACGCAAGTGCCTGTCTCGGCCAGTCCTGCAATGCCCGACCTCCTGGTATTAAGGATCGTTCAGTTTTTTTTATGAGTCGAAGCGGCCCCTTTTGATTTCTAGTTGGAATCTTCTTCCAATCGATCCGCAGGTCCTTTCGGAAGCTCCTATGTGCGAACAACACTAGGTGCAAACTCCACCCTCTCCGAGCGACCAAAACGCTATGAACAAGGCCTATTCCAAAAGCCATGACACAATCCTTGAGTTCACAAGGTTGAAACTCTTGACTCTTCGGCGCCCCAAATTCATGGTATCGAGTCGCGCCAATGGGTATGGCTTCAAATACACGTCGACACCCTGCAGTGAAGTGACCAACGGCTTTAGGCTAAGCTAGCTCCCCATTATAACTTTGCAACCGCCAGAAGTCGAAGGTTGAGTGCTCATCTTTGGTATCCGTAATTCCCAAGATGCAAGGGGAAGTCAGCGAGTGTTAACTCCTTTCTCGAGCAGCGGCTTGTCCTTTATCAATCATCACGGGCCCCCGCTGTGGGATTACGCCGCGATGTTCCTTCGTGCGAATTCGATACTTCATACCTTCTAAGATCAAGAGGTCCTCTCAACCTCAGAACCTCCGAATGCGATGAGACTCACGATCAACCAGTCCTTCTGTGACTTGGATCCAATGGTGATCCTTGCTCCCTCAGCGATTTCACCACTCTTGAATTTGAGCACCCAACTCCACGAATCTCATACCAAACCTCTTAGTCACGAGATCCTCGATCTACGCCCTGTCCTCCTGGACGGGGCGTTTCTAATCTTCTTGCGACTTAGCCATAGCGAAGTCAAGGGCTCCTCCTCGACTCGATGTCTTAATCCTAGGGTGGATGATCGCGACTTCGATCCTTATTTGGGCCGGCTTCGATCCTTTCATTTGAAATTAGATGCCGAGTGTCACAGATGTGGTCCTCGGGACCCCGAACTCGAATCGCAGAGATCGATACCAACTCCTTGAGGGACTTTTGCCTCATTCATGAGGGGCTTAACCCTCACATGCATCTCACAGCCAGATCCAACCACTATTCTCCGGTTTTCTAACTAAGATTTGATGGTTCAAATCTGTCCCACACTATTCACTCTCCCACTGCTCCCACGGGCGTTGGAAAAACCATCGGTCAAAGATACTCCATGAGACGCCCGGGATCTATGTTCCCAATCTCTTATTTACTCCGAATATGGAGAAGGAGTTAAGGCATTAATGCCTGCATCTCTTCCTCCAATCTAATAGTCATGAATGATGGTAGATCTTCTGACAGGATCTCGTCATAATGGAATTCTTATCCACTGCAGCTCGGATTTGATTTGATTGGGGTTTTGGGACTCGCGAGTGCAATAAAACTCGCACCTAGATACTTCAAGTGCCGAAACATCGTAATGTTGAGGCCTAGG
The DNA here is from genome assembly GCA_010110895.2 of Picea sitchensis. Classification (NCBI taxonomy): domain Eukaryota; kingdom Viridiplantae; phylum Streptophyta; class Pinopsida; order Pinales; family Pinaceae; genus Picea; species Picea sitchensis. The sequence goes on along the minus strand of SNQJ01S0013204.1, from coordinate 210,650 downwards.
AGGACCATTCTCCCTCATTATGGGTTTTGGACTTGACCTCTAGCTTGTCTTCTTAGGATCCTCGGGTAATTTACACGGGTTTTGAAGACCGGTGGAAGGTCTTCTCCTAAGGTAAAGGGGTAGTCTCAAAGGGTGCCTTGTGGGGAAATCTATCCATGGCATCAGGTAGGAAAAACACATGAACAAATCTCCTGAGAGAAGAATTGAAGTCTGAATTAGATCGGTAAGCATATAAATGGCAATTAAGTAAAACCTTAAGGCCATGCATTTGGTATTTCCATTATAAGAATGCAATCACCATTTCTGAATCATAACACTACACAGGCAGTCTTATTCTCAAACCATTCATAAAATTGCACAGACTATGAGCATATATGTTAGTATATGAATTTCAATATGCAATGTATATAAAACACTTATCGGAAATAACACTAGGTGTGATTGCGAAGCTGGCGAGAGGGGTGTTCATTTCCACCCAATGGTAGGTTCAGCGACTCCCAACGGATTTAACACTAGATACGATCGAGACCCGCGATGTTGTGAAATTTGCGTCTCTGTTCTTAAGTGATCGAGAACAAAGGTCACTCTCCTTCTTCTTTTCTATCACTCACTCTGTATTTTTTCTAGAGTTCTCCTTCTTTCCTTCCCTTGCGTCTACCCCATGATCCCCACCTCTTCCTTCCTTTCTCTCATTCGGCGAGATTAGAGTGTGTACGATCTTCCTCGTGGTGGTCAGGTCTGGGGACTCTACGGATGGGTGGTTCATCCCCATCCCTCATTATCTCATGAGGATCCCTTTACCTACCAAACTGGCGAGTCATTTGGTCGAGGCGGTGAGCAGCTCTTGGTTCTCTGGGCCAGTAAAGTCCAAATACGATATTCGTTTCAGTGGAAGTTAACATACCATTCGAGGTGCCTTCGGTAGCCTTTCTTAGCCATCATGGTCTCTTTTTTGCACATCCCTCTCAACAATCACGCAATATATATATATATAATATTATTCAATTCATCGACCTTTCTCATAAGGTCCATTCACATCGGAGACATTCACATTACGAGTTTGCCACAATACTTGGCCCGATTATAGTTATTTTTACGGACTAGGGGAGCGGGGTGCTACAATTCCCTCCCATGTAAAGGAACATCGTCCTCGATGTTCTATATATCAACTTGACATGCATGTATAGGGGTGTAAACAAAATGGGATATGCCGTTTCATGGCATCCTCCATTTCCCATGTAGCCTCATTTGGGCCAAAATGTTTCCCTTTGCACCTTGACGCTGTGCAATGGTTGAGTTCTAAATGAGGAGTTTCCCTTTGTCCCGATTATGCATTGGTGTTCTGGTAGAAACTCTCCCTCAGGTTCCACCTAAATCCGCAGTCCAATCAATTATATGGTTAGCATCATGTACATATTTCTTCCAATAATGAGACATGGAAAACATTATGTGCTTTTATTTGTGGGAGGAAGTGCTAGCCTATAGGCTATAAGTCCCTCTATCTAGAACCTCAAAGGGGTCCACAATACCGAGGTTCCAAATTGGCACAGTTCCCTGGGGAGCTTTTTTGGGCTTACTTCTGAGATATACATGATCTCCCTTTTGAACTCTTGGAGTTCTCTTTTGGTCGACATAACTGTTCTGTCGGTTCTAAGCGACCTTCAAGTTTTGTTTTATCTGAGTTACTTCTTGTTCCATTTATTTCAACATATGGTCTGGTAAATCCTATTTACGAAGTTACTCGGTGACAGGATTGTTTCACGATCTACCATAGAGGACTTTGAAGGGACTCATCTTTAAGGATGCTTGGTAAGAACATTTGTGTCGGCGAATTCAGGTGGCGGTGGATCTTCCACTTCTGAGTTGTTGCATTACATGCATTCTCGGTATGTCTTCAGTATTGGATCACTCTTTATGTTTTCCATCGGTATGGGGTGATAAGTAGGTGCTAAACAACAATTTGGTTTCAGCCGATACCGTGAATTTCCAAAGTTAGAAGTAAATTTTGTGTCTCATCGGGACATGATCTCTTTTGGCATACCATGTAGTCCGAATATCTCCTTCATGAATACACAGGCGATGTCGATTGCTTTGCAAGTGGTTGTGAGGAGATGAAATGAAGCGGAGACTTTCTCAATTTGTCCACCACTACCATAATGCATCATTCTATTTGGTCGATGTTGGAAATCTAGTGATTAAATCCATGGAGATGGTTTCCCATTTCCATTCTGCAGGATTAGTAGAGGTTATATGTGTCGCAGATTAATACGGTGTTGTTATTTAACTTGTTGGCACTCTATGCATTTGGCCAAGTGCTAGGCTATGTATTTCTTCATTAAAGACCAATAGAATTGTCTCCTAGTAGTAGTGATGGAGTCTTACGGTATTCTGGATGACCAAAATAGGGTCTTTATGTAGTTCATCGATTATGAACCTCTTCAAGTCGTCACAATCGCGAATATAAAATCTTCTTCTGTAAATGAGAAGACCTCCTTCAGTCATATAGTAGCCTTCATATTTTCTCGGTGGTCCGCTAACAATGCATTACATGGTCAAGTGCGAATGAGAGGGATCCTATTTCTTGTGCATTTCTGATTCTTCCTTGACATCTGTCTCACGGTGCTCAGCTGCAATTGGTGTTTCATACCACTTCTACTAAGGGCATGAACACTATTATTTTCTTTTCCTTTAATATGTTTGATTTCAAAATCAAACTTCGCTAAGGGAGCCATCCACCTAGCTTGTCTAGCATTGAGCTTTGGTTGATCGCATAGATATCGCAATCCGCGGTGATTTTCCATGAGTACAAATTTTCTTCCCGGAGGCGAAATGCCTCCACATTTTCAAAGCACGCACTATGGCGGCCAACTCTAGATCACGGGTCACATGTAGTTGACCCGTGTTCATTGAATTTTCGAGTTCATAGCAGATCACCTTTCCTCTCTGCATAAGGACTCCTTTGAGCCCTTCCTTACGGGCATCTATGCACAAGAGGAAGCATATTCGGGATCGATGATATTTAGCATGGGTGCATGGGTCAGTATATGTTTTAGGGTTTAAAATCTTTCTTCACATTCCTGTGTCCAAATGAATTTTGTCCCCTTCATACGGAGGCGGTGATTGGACAACCAATCTTGGAGAATCCTTTATAAATATTATCCTATAGTGTCGTTGCTGAAATCACATAAAGGATCGATGTTGAAGACATCCTTTAGGGGTAGGCCATTCCATGATAGACACGATTTTGTGGGGATCGCTACTCCTTCTTCGAAGAAGAGAACATGGCCTAAGTAATGTATTTGCTTAGGAAGAATTCACATTTGCTGAATTTGGCATAGAGATGATGTTCTCTGCTGGGCTGAGTCTAGATGCTCTTCATGCTCTTTTACGTTCTTGGAGTAAGTGTATATGTTCGATAAAACAAACAAGTTGTCTGGGAATTTCTTCGAGGTACGTGTTCATCGAAGCACATAAAAGTGGGCGGTGAGTCAACCCAAATGGAACCACCACAAACTCACAATGGCCATACCTCTTTGAATGGAGTTTTATGGATGTCTTCACCCTTGATTCGGACTTGATGGTATCCCGGACTCAAATCAATCTTTGAAATGACGCACCCCCAATTGATCGAGCGGTCGCCGATTGGTAAGGGGTACTTTCTCTTTATGGTTACATATTGAGTTACTTTATAATCTATACGGTCTAAAGGAGTGCAGTCCTTCTTTCACAAAGCGGGACGGTGCTCCCCTTCAGATCTGTTGAATATAGCCCTTATCCATCATTTCTTTTAATTGCAACTTGAGTTCAACTAACTTCGGTGTGCTCATCATCTGGTAAGTGTCCTAGATTGCGAACCCTCGATTAAGTTCTATCGCGAAGTCTATGTCCCTTCTTGGAAATTGGGCAGATACCTCTTCAGCTTACATCTCTTGTATTCTCGGGATAAGGTGATCATCAAGGCAGTTTGTCACCTTGGTTTGTTTTCAATAAATTTTGTGTATTTCATATAGGGGACATCCCTTCGGTAATACTTTCTCATTTTCAGAGATAATATTTGTCTCGAAAGTGAGGGTTTCAGAGATTCCTTGGAGGGTTATTCTTTTTTCCTTCTTTACTTACATATTCTAATGTTTTATGGTAATATTCCAATCTGGCTTTATGGGTAGATAGCCAATCCATCCCAATAAACATATCAGCATATGATCCGAGGGGTAGTATGTTGAGGGTTGCTTGGGTGGGGTATTCACCCAACATCAATTAGTAGGCTGGTATAACCTCAGCTATATTCCTTTTGGTGCTAGTGGCTAACATACCAAGCCATGGTTGGTTAGTGTTTTTGTGGTACGTATTTTTACACTTATCAGCAACTTTAGGGGCTATATAACTCAAATTTGAACCGGGGGTCGATCAAAATAGACACTAGATGGTAGGAAATAATGCGCCTGTTTCCACCAGCGGAAGCAGTGGTCATCTTGGTTTTTATCCAAGGCTGCGTAAATTTATGGCTCACTCGGCCACATCATTGATGGTAGTAGCTTCTTGGATGTTATAAATCCTCGGACTATTTTGTTGTTGGTGTGGAAAGTCTCATCAATGAATGTTCTTCTCTGCCAGCCCCAACATTTCAAAGGTTCTTTCTTTGGGTTATCGATCCTCAGCATTATGGTCTAGAGAAGTTTATTCCCGGCTTAAGGAGGGAAAATTATTTGGTGCATACTCCGGGAAGCTCATTCTTGGGTTCTTATTATAGTCCTTAAATCCCGGGGTTGAAGATTCCTCTTTCTAAAATCTTGAACTATTCTTCTATTTCAATCCTTTGTGAGGTTCTGCTCGATACTAAGTGATTCATGTCAATAGGTCTGCTTCGAATAGTGCCTTCTAGAGTCTTCGACTCATCGAATGCAATTTTGTTACGATAGTCCTTAGGTAGTCCAGCGGTAGGCGTTGCACCTTTGCCTTTTCCTCCTTGATATAGGGTACATACCTCAAAAATCGAGGGAGTTTGTTGACATATATTCTTCTATAATTGAGTTGGTCGAGTTTGAGTTCATAAAACTCTTTAGTCTTTTATGATGAAATATATTTTCGACAGATACTTCTTCGGAAGTATTTCTCAAACCATTCCCAAAACAGGTCCTCTTCACAAACCCCTTTCACAATCTTAAGGTCTTCCCACTAAATGGAATCCTTTTTGTTCAAGTTGAAGGTGACCACTCGGGCCTTCCATATTTTTGAGAAGTCATGGACCCTAAAATACTTCTTTAGTCCAAGCGGTCGGGCCTCTGCTTCCTCTCCCTTATTTATTTCACCGTCGAAGGGAGGGTGGTTTGGATTTTAATAAATTCTTCAAATTTTTGACCTTTAGAAGACTTTTTCTTATTCTATTTCCTTTGGGAATAAGGCGGATTTATAGCGCTAGAAAGAGCCTTCTGAATCAGCAACTTCCTTCTTAGAGGAATCATCGACACTTGTCCTTTACCTATGGGTAGACCTTTTTCGAGGTGCTCCTCGGTGTGACAAATGATATGACCATTTTTTTGAGTTTCAGGTTCATGTTTCATTTTTTCTTTGTAGATCGGATAAACTTCTGTGATGAAAGACTGCATTAATTTTTATTTGTTTTTCTTGTTCTTTCATCATCTTTCATTGTCAGCCTTGACTTTGTAATTGACCATGAGGCTCCTCACGGAGTCGACTGGACACGGAGGGGTCCACAGCGCCCTCAACTTTAATAGGACTCGCCGTCTATGTTGTGGGAGCCTTCTCCCACTCCATGGTGAGTCACCATACTATGCATTGATAATTTCCAGGTTGATCTTCTTCTTGTGTGCAAAATGAAAAACTGGTTGTTAGTTGATATTTATATTTATTTATAACCAATACATAATTAGGTATTTTCACATGTACACACACACACAATAGGATTTTTTTCATTATCAACCTCATCTTTTAATTAAGGAGGTTAAGACAGTGGGGTTACTCCTTTTAGGAATTATTTAGAGCAGACTTTTGCGCCAACCGTTCATGACCAGCGGAATAGTGTTGTAACCATGCTCGATACCAATTTGTAACACACCCATTGCGATGTAATAAATGTTTTGCCTTTTCTCGAGGGACAAAATCCCAAAAAACCTACGAGGGTTAGCACAGGCTGCAGGTGCCACCTCTGCCTTGTGAGTCTGCGTGACCTCGGTCTTGGGATTTCATTCAATTTCTTATGAGCAGCCTTTATTCCCGGTGAATCTTCTTCCAATGCGATCCACAAGTCTTCCGAGGCTCACATGCCCGAACAACACTGGAAGACTCCACCCTCTTTGGCGACCGACAACATGACCAAGGCCTATTCCCAGGTGATTTTTGCAACTTTCGCAATCTCATGAGTTTGTGAGTCGAAACTCTTGACTCTTCGTTCCCAAATTCACGATATCCAAAATCGCGTAATGGGTATAGCTCCCTTCTGTCATTGCCCTCTGTGCGTGACCAATGGTTAGGCTAAGCGCTAGCTCCCGTTGAAACTTCACAACTTCGCAGGTTGAAAGGTTGAGCACTCATGCTCTTATCCCTTGAATCCACGAGACATGAGAGGTCAACGAGTGTTAACTCCCTTTCTCCCGGTGACGTGTGTCTGCTGGTCTACTTCTTTAGCCCACTTTGTGGTTTTGCCACGTGTTTCCTCCGTGCCTCGTCTCTCGGCACTTCGCAACTTCACCACTTTTGAAGTTGAAACCAACTTCCTTCGACCTCTGAACCCCCGAGACGTGATACCCATTGGAGGTTCTGATCCAATGGTTTTCCCGTGACCTGGATCCAGCGGTGATCCTTGCTCCTCGCGATTGACTCCCGACTTGGAGCACCCAACTCCTGACCTCTCATATTGCGAACCTCTGAATTCACGAGATCCCTCGATCTCTACGCCACCTTCCTTCGAGGGCCAGGCGATTACGATCTACCGTGACTTCACCACTTCCTTGAAGTCAGGAACTCCTCCTCTTACTCCGATGTTGAATCCTAAAGGCGAATGATCACCGCCAACATGGGTCCTTCTGTAGACGGATGGCTCCGATCCTTTCAAAAATTCAAAACTTCTGATGTCAAGTGTCCATACCTTCGTCCTCGGGACTCCCAAACTCCCGAATCTTTGAATCCGGATACCAACTCCTTCGGGACTTTTCTCCTCTATTCACGAGGTCTTAACCCTCATACATCTCCTAGCCGGATCCAGCATTTGTTGGGTTTTCTAACTAAGATCTGATGGTTAAGATCTATCACTATGCACTCTCCCTTGCTCTCACGGGCGTGGAAAAACCATCGGTCGGTCTCCCACCGGACATTGGGGATATACGGTCCTGATCTCTTCGCTACTCATGAAATACAAGGAGAAGGGGGTTAAGGCATTTAGCTCTGTCGTCTTCTCCTTCCAATCTGTTGGTCGTGAGTGACCACAGATTGCTTGATGGGATCTCATCCATCAATCGATTCTTATCCACACACTACCGTTGATTTATGTCGAGGTTTAAGTGACTACATGATTATAGAAACTTCGCACCTAGATACTCAGTTGCGAAACACCAAAATGTTGGAGTGTATGAGGACCATTCTCCCTCATACAAGGTTTTTAGACTTAACCTCTAACATCCTTCTTGGGTCCTCAGGTAATTTACACCATGTTTTGAAGACCAGAATGGAAGGTCTTCTATAAGGTAAGGGAGTGGTCTCGAAGTGTGCCTTTGTGGGGAAATCTATCTAAGGCATCGGGTAGGACAAACACGGGAACAATCTCCCGAGAGCAGAATGCGAAATTAGAGCTTAGATTGGTAAGCATATAAATAGCAATTTGTAAAACAGGCCATATAACGTGCCATTATAAACATGCAACCACCATTTATGATCAAAACAACACCTGAGATAGTCTTATGCTCAAACCATTCATAAATTGCACGGACTATGTGAACATATATATCATCATATTATAAACTTCAATGTCTGGGGATGTAAAACACTCATCCGAAATAACACCCGGTGTGATTACCCAGGCTGTGAGAGGGGTCTACCGTTCCACTGTCATTAGGCTCAATGACTCCACAATGGATTTACCACTAGCCACCCCAAATTTGAGACCACGATCTTTGAAGCTAGATCTCGTTTGTCGATGTAGAAATAGAAGGTTACTCTCCTTCTTCTCACTATCACTCCTCACGTATTTTTCTAGAGTTCTCCTTCTTTCCTTCCCTGGCGTCTACCCTTGATCTCACACTTTTCACGCTTTTTTCCTCTTGCGAGGTTATGTGTGGCACAATATTCCTTAGGTGAAAAGTCGGGTTTGAGGACTCTATGGATGGGTAGTTCATCCCCATCCCTCATTACTTATGAGGAACCATTTACACCAACGATAAAGTCCATTTAATTCGGGGTCAGCGGGCTTCTTTTGGTTCTCCGGGCCGGTGAAGTCCAAATATGGTATTGGTTTTGATGGAGAGTTAACACCACCATTCGAGGTGCAACTACGCCTTTCTTCAACTCGCCGTGGTCTCTTTTTATTTACATCCCTCTCGGCAATCCACACCCAATATATATATATATATATATATACCTGTTATTCACATTCATCAACCTTTCTCACAAAGGTCCATTCATCACACATTCACATTTACGAGTTTGCCACAATACTTGGCCAATATAGTTATTTTCTGTTGGGAAGCGAGGGGTGTTACACAAGGGGGGGAGGCTGCGAGGTGATAGGTAAGTTATTGGGGACACGACATAGGTGGAAGTGGTGTGGAGAAAAGTGGTACAGGTGGCAGGAGATGAGAAGGAGATGTGATAGGTGGGACGATCAGTGGAGGACAGGTGTGAAATTAGCGAAAGATATAGGGGTGCGGGAGATGTGACGGACAAAGGAAAGAGATGGAGTGGGGGACGGGTGTCGGAAGGAGGTGAGACAGGTAAGAGAAGGTGGTAAGTAGTCTACTTGGAGGGGGTTGGTAGAGGTTTTGAATTGGGGGAGGGTTTGATTTAACAAGAAGTGCCGATGATGGGAGCTGGCGCTCAAAAACCACCGACTTAGACCCTGCCCCCCCCTGTTAAAGGTAAAGGTTAGGGGGTCCAGTATGGATCATGCACCATAGATCTAAGTGCGCAGATGTCATCCTCTCAAATATATGCACCCCTTAATATAACACGTCCGGGCACCAAAATTAGGATAAGTGTGTATTATCCTGCTTATTATCATTTTTTTCTCCATGGTGTCCATTCCCGAGGGAAAAACACCCCTTTACAAACACAGTAATGATAATATTTGGCTCCTTGGGGGATGGCCTGCTCCCTATTTCAAAAACTAGTAGCTTGATCACCTTTTGTTGGGTTGTGGAGTCACTTCATCAAAACATAAAAGAAAGCTTGATATTTACAATGACATGGAGGAGCCATGCATGAAAAACCACACAAGAACCTTTAAGAAAAATTCCATTAGCAGGGCCACCAAAATTCATCCCCTCAAATGTTTCAACCTATAAGTGTTATTTGGAAACATCTTAGAGATTTTGAAGGGTCCAATCCGCAGAACCCTGATTACCATGCTTTCCCTTGTCTGTTTGGTTGCATCCCATTTCCAGTACCCCTAGATCTCCAGCTGGAAATCCTCTTTATTGCTCTTCTTGTCGAAGGCCACCCGATCTTCTGTTGATTTTGATGTTCTTTGTCCAACATATGTTCTCTAGTCTGCTGCACTTATACCAACTGATGAATTCTTCTGAACATATCATCAGGCTCCTCTTGGTATTCTTGAAGAGAACTTTCCTTGGAAGGGCGAGATGAGAAGGGAATATGGCCTCAAATCCATACATGATTTGAAAATGAGAGACACCTAGAGATCTCTTTGTTATCACCACATTACATTACGGAGAAAATTTTTATCTTTGAATCCATGCTTTCTTGTTGTCCTCCTGGTAGTCTTTTGATGAAATCTTTATAGGAGAAACTTTGTTGAGGTACTCTTGCTAATCCATTTCCTAGGGATAGTAAGGCGAGTGGATCAATGAAATTATGAACTTCTCACGATTTGATCAATGGCTCAGCCTTGAGGATCTGTGATTGTTAGTGATGATTATGTTCGGACAATGAAACCTTTCCATAATATCTCCAAGGAAACCAATGACTACTTTGTGATAAGCATTCCTTATGGGAATAACTTCTATCCATTTGGGTGAAATATGTTCTAGTTAAGATCCACCTTTGTTGTGGCTTGAGGGAGGGTGAATTTCCCCAATGAAGTCTAGGCCCAACTGGCAGAAAGGGAGTCTACTGCAACTACCACAGGGCTTCAATGGGTGACTTAGTTGATGCTTCTAGAAATTTTGGCATAACACAAGCCTGATCTTTGCCTGGACCTTCCGGTGAATACGATTGGGCCAAAAAGTACCCATCCCTGACAATCTTATATGTTGTGGTCCTCAAGTGATTTCCACATAGGCTGTCGTGAAAATCAAATATAATCCTTTGGGCCTCTTGTGGGTCTAAACATCTCAAGAGCACTCCTAGAGGTTCTTTCCAATACAGGACACAGTCGATAAGGTAATATCTAGTCGCTTTGATATTTAAAGGCTCTATCCTTTCTTTTCCCATTCCATGAGGAGGTCTTAACTCTTGCGGAAAAATAAAATCTCTTTGTACGGGTGCATTACGCCAATGGAGGCTGATTGGTGAGCCTTCTTGGAGACAACAGGTTTGTTACTTCTGAATAGGTCTTGATGAATTTAACCTCCAAAGATTTACAATTGGATTTAGCCAATAAGCTTGGCTAAATCTTGGCCTTTGACTAGTTTGGTAGGCTTTATTTCAATACCAAATTCAAGGATTTTGGCAATAAACTTGCTCCTTCTTCCATCTATGTCATACTGTATAAGAATGTCCTTCTGAGAGGTTGAAGGAAATATGAAATGATATTTGAATGCAGAACATAAAATATGAAATATTTTTTTTTTTTTTTTTTTTTTTTTTTGCTTCCTGTGATACAGTATCGGAGTTCTGCGTCTCTTAGTGCCCTGTTGAAAAAGGAAATGTGCTGCTCCATCCCTTCAACATTTTTATGCAATAAGGCGTTATTGCTATTGTATCAAAAGAAGAAAAAAGAAAAAACAGAAAATCTTTGGAGTAATCAAGGCCCGATAAGCCGCGAGGTTCCTTGGTCAATGCTTTCTTGATTTGGTCAAAAGAACATATGGACTCAACAATCCATTTCACTTCATTCCTTCCTAAGGGATGGGCGTAATATGCTTTACCGGTTCAACAAAATTTGAAACAAACCTTCTCGAGAAAATTAATTTTTCCTAGGAAGGATTGAACTTCCTTCTTGGATATCAAGATTGACAAGGCTTGAATAGCTTCCGTGCCTTGAATCAATCTTGACCCCTTCGTGATACTATGCGCTTTAACAATTTTCCCTCTCATGGCGAACAATGACTTTGGGATTAAAGGGAGGCAGACCATTTCAAAGAGATACCCTCCTTAGGCGATGACAATGTTCTTTGATGACAATGTTCTTTATCAGACCTGGAGAAAATTGTAACATCATCCAAATATATGACCACAAATTTATTCCTTTCTCCAATGAAGGTGATGTCCATGGCTTGCTGAAAGGCTGCGCCCGCGTTCATCTATCTAAAGTTCATTTTAGCGTACATTAATGTGCCCCAAGGAGTGGTGAAAATTGTCTTTTCTCCATCTTCGGGCAAGACAGAGATATGATTGTAGCCCGAAAATCCATCAATCATGGAAATTCTGGATGCACCTGTCATCCTCTGCAATATGTGTTCCATATTTGGCAAAGGGTAATTGTCCCTTTTAGAGCTTCTGTTCAGGTTTCTGAAATCGACACATAGTCTGATTTCCCCATTCTCTTTTCTCACTGGGACCAGGTTGGCTACCCACTCCGAATATCTCAAAGGGACAATTATTTGGGCATCCAACAACTTCTTTACCTCACTTTCCATAATAGGCAGTAGCATAGAATTTATTTTTCTTCATTTCTGCCTAAATGGTTTGGCCTCCTTTTTCAATGGGATCTTATGCTCAATGACACTTGTGTTATATGTTTCGATATCTTCATAGGTACAGGAAAACACATAAGAAAATTCCCTTAATATCTCAACATACTCAGCCCTTTTATCCTTCAAAAAGATGCTTGACAGCTCGACAAATTTTGGATCCTCCTATGTGCCAATATTGCACTCATCCACATCAACTTCCTCATTTGAGGCTTTACCCTTTACTTCCACATCGTTTCTGTCAAATAGTCTTTCCAAAGGAACTAGTCCCTTTGGGAGGTGATTTCTAGGAAACTGAACAATATTATGATTAGAAATTTTGTTCATAAAAAAATCAACATGAGGATTTAATTTAGAATCAGGATCTTGATCAATGTGTAATGCAGAAAATCCATCAACAGCTTCCAGGAACCTTTTGATCGCGAGATCATATTCAAACACTTTCCAATGGTTTACATTATCAGGTATATAGGGTATATATTTAACTTCTACATCATACCCGAGCTTAGGTGGCAAAGGGAATCTGAAATTACTTGCTGAGACAACCAAAGAATTAGTTGGGGCGTTCTCTTCCCTTGGAATAAAAGAGATGTTGAAAGCTGAGAAAAAGTTGTCAACTAGATCTTAGACTTCATTTCTATAACTCCTAAGCCAAGGGTGCTTGACTTGATAAATGTTTCAGATATGATGGACAATTAACTCAGCGTCCCCAAACACTAATACCTCTTTGATCCACATGTCTTTTGCAACCCTCAAACCCAAAACAAGAGCTTCATACTCTGCCACATTATTGGTAGTTTCAAATTATAATTTGTAGGAAAGAGATATAATCTCTTGAACAGGTGCAACAAGGACCACTCCAACACCAACACCTTCTCTTGAAGAGGCTCCATGAAGGAACATTTTCCAAACAGAAGTGACTGGATGGGATTCTCCACAGAGAGTAAGGGACTGTTTTATGATATTAAGAGGTGGTTCGGGAGCATCACTAAGCTGCAATAAGATAGATCCAAAATCAATATCAAGGGAAAAAATAGGATGGTTGGTGGGGTCATATTCATCACTAATAATATAGGCCAATTGAGCCTCTCTTTACAGTCTTCTATGCTCCCCTTCAAACACAAGAATGGTATCATATGTGAGGTCCATCAGCAATGTTCCTTCGAGTCTCTTGATACAAGATCTTGAAAATAGCATGCCAAACTTGGGGGGGACATCGGTGACCACGATATCCATGACCACACTTTTCATGGCCAACTGAAACAAGGTCATGACCAGATATTTAATGACCCCAAGACACTACACTTTCCTAGAATCAAAATAATACAAATCATGATAATCTTTTGTGATTTCTAGTCCAAGTTCATACATGACAGATTTGGGCATGAGATTATGAGAGGCCCATTATTCCATCAAACAATTATGCAACACCTTGTTATGTATGTTCAGATATGTATATAAGGGAGGGGATGAATCTTCTCTATCTTCTACCATGGGACCTAAGATGACTACTGGATTTTCATTCTGAAGATTAACTGAGTTTGAGGAGTGAGATGTCGTCTCAGACTATAAAAGATTAGAGAGAGACCTTTTAAAATCCTCATGCTTGAATAGATCTAAAAGGGGTACAAAGATCCAATTTTTTTGAATTTTATGCTCAAAGTTGAAAGAGGAGGGGGCTTCATAATTTCTTTTACTTTTGGGACAAGACCTTTGGATAATGGTGAGGGATTATGTGCTTTCTTCTCCTTCTTGTTATTTGTTGTGTCTTTAGCAGGCTTCTCCATTCTGAAAGGCTGATCATGGATGTTGGACTTCCCTTCTTTCTTTTAGACATGAGATTATATCTATGGGGAATACTATTGGTATCCTCCCCTTTACTCAACTCATTTATTTGGCTGTCCATGTGGGACTCCTCATATGCAGATTGGGTCAAATGGGGGAATGGGGAGGTGTCTTTAAGACAATGGATTTTAGGATCAAGCTCTTCTTCCTCACCTTCTACATCAACGACAAGATTATTTTGGAGAGGGGTTTGGATTTTCTAATAATCTCTATGTCTACTTCCAGGATCTCTTGGAAGTATATGAGGGGTATTGTTTCATCTTCTGAAGTTACCTCCATTTTCAACATTTTGTGCACTATTATAACTCTGCCTCCCTTCAAATTTCATCTTCTCCATCTCTGTAGAAAGAGACTTCATTGGATTGGTCAATTCATCTAATTGAGAGTGGGATGCAGAGGAACCAGAGGTTGAGGCTTCATATCTCCCTCTTCCTCTGTCTCTATCAACTTTATTTCTGAGTCTGTCAATAGCCAACACATTGGAATTTACCTCTAGGCTTGCATCTTCCATATGAGCCAAGGAAGTAGCTCTTATTTATCTTAATAGGAGGCATAAATCAGGGTCAAAAGCACTAGCATAAGTAATTATAGCAGAGGCTTATGTAGGCTTTATCTCAGCAGGGATCTTATTGTATGTTTTGTTGAATATTTTGGAGAAATCAGAGATAGACTCTCCCTACTTTCTCCTTAGGGACCCAAACTCTGTGATATAATACATAAAGTCATTTTTATTCCCCATTGTCTCAAGAAGACATCATCTAAAGCCTCAATCCTATCAATAGATCTAGGGATCAATCCCCTAAACCATTTCCTAGCCTCACCATCAAGGCTCTGAACAAAGACTCTCATCTAGACATCCTCATTTTCAATATTCAGATTGTCTGCGTAACTGTAGAAGGTAGCAATGTGCTCTTTGGTAGTTATGTATTCTTCCCTAGTGAATTTGGGCATGTATTTTAGGTAGTCTCTAGCAGGGAGAGAATTCATTGGTTAAGGCAGGACGAGAGGGGCATATCTTGCAGCCACTATGCCATCCATTTTGTTCCTAGGGGGATTAACGCCTATCATTAAGATGTGAGGTGAAGGAGAAACAATAGGGGATGGAGTTCGAACATGGGAGGCTGGGGGTGCGTTTCTGGGAGGAAAGGGAAACAACAGAGGATTAGGGGAAAAATATAGAAGGATTGAGGGAACAGAGGTTTCACTCACGATAGAAGAAACAACTCTAACAAGGGGAGGAGTGGTAAAATCTAGAGTGAGAAAATCTTCTGAGGTCCTGGTTCTACACCATGGTACAACTTTAGGGGATATAGGAGTGACAAGACTTTGTCCTTCCAATCCCAGACCAGGAGAGAATAAATCAACATGAATACTTCCAAACTTTAAGCTTTGGGAAAATCCAACAGACGGTATAACAAGAAAAGGAGAATCATCTATTGGAGTTTCTAAATGAGGATGGTGAGAATCATCAGAAATACCTAGTTCAACAGTAGAAGTACCTCCTTGAAGGGTCTTTCCCTTTCTGATAATTTTCTCTGGGTTTGCTTTAGGTGTTTCTAAAGGAAACTATGGAGTAGACCTCGTGTTTCTTCCTCTAGAAGCCACAACTGAAACCACAGAGTCGTAACAGTGGATTCGCTAGGTGCATAGTAACAATATTCAATGTATTTAATTATGATGCACCCTCATAATCAATAATATTGTCGTTTAATCCCAAGGAAAATTTTCAATTCATCCCCGACAATGGTGCCATAAATGTTTGCACTAGAAGTCACCTATGGATTGCAGTAGAGGCAAGCCCAGTACCCATCTGTTTTTATGTCACAATGAATATATTTAAGGTGGGGTTCTAATGGATGCAAACTCATGATGATATCACTTTAACTCAGAAAATTGGGCTGGTATGCACATGTAGATGAGGTCTTGATCTAACTCCATACAATAAGTTGCAATAAGGGTAAGTAGGGGGGAAAATTTGAGGAGAAAATGTGAAGGACTACTATGGACATCCGGTCTTCCATCAGCCCAAGGAGGAAAAGATTTGAATAAAATATCCTTTTGAATCCAAAGTTTAAGAAAACTGAAGACATTGTACCAACATTTCAATCAAACATACATCACAACATGATTACGACAACTTGACTGGATCATCCATGCTTGAGCCTTCAATATCAGAGGAAAAGGAGGTGAAAAAGAAGGTTGTTTGTCATTAAGCAAGAAGTCTCAAAATTCAATACATATCCAGAGAAATAGAGGCTTTACTAAAACTTTACATACGGGAGCTTGGCTCAACCATCGACCCTTTCAAAAATATCAGAAAGACTCCTATATACTCAGAAAAAAACAATAGAATCCTTCTCGTGCCTTTGCGTTGAAGGCATTACATCTGCATGCTTTCTGGAAGACTGTGCATGTAGTTTGCCATCGGACATGAGCTTCAGTCAGACGCAATCGTGCTTCAGAACGAACCTGCAGAGGAACCAACCTACTGACATTCCTTCCCCGAGACTTCTATTTATGGTGGAAATGATGTTCAACCACCACCACCTGCTTCAATAACTACCTTTATCGGGATCGGGAAGGCCCAAGTCATCTTTGCACCTGTGGAACTTCACGGCCTCTACATTCTGCCATATGGATCTGAGTCAGATCCTTTCCGGGGAGGCCTAATAGAGGATGTGGATGTTGATGAAGTGATTGGCATGCTCAGCATGGAAAAAAGGACGAGAGATGGCCAGGTGGGCAGTTGTGGTTGGGAAGAATATATTGAGGATAGCGTGGGGGCCACAAAGAAGGAGTTGAGGTGTAGTGGGATGGAGGTTATGTGGCTCAAGAAGATGACGAGGAGGCAAGGGGGGGAGGCCACGAGGTGATAGGTAAGGGAGTGAGGACACGAAATAGGTGTAAGTGGTGTGGAGCGAAGTGGTATAGGTTGCGGGAGATGAGAAGGGGAGATGTGACAGGTGGGATGGTGAGTGGAGGACAGGTGTGAGGGAGCAAAAGCTATAGGGGATCAAGAGATGTGATGGACAAAGGAAAGATATGGAGTGGGGGATGGGTGTTG
>SNQJ01S0013204.1:134351-175403 GCA_010110895.2 Picea sitchensis | reverse complement strand
CCATCATTAGTTACCAACCCATTATTAGCATTATAACTTATAATGTTAATTTAATTATTAGATTAACTAATAAATCATTTAAATAATCTAATTAATTATATACATTAAATAATCCAATTAATTAAATACTTTAATTAATTAATTACTTACTACTAATTAATACATTATACTAGTTAATCCATATAATTAAATTAATTGAATTAACTACCATCTCCATTAGAATAAAAATAAAATAATTAAATTTTATAATATATATATATAATAAAATAAAAATACATAAAAGAAATAAAATAAAAGAAAATAACATAAGTTATATATATATATATATATAATAAAATAAAATAATAAAGGGTGGGCAAAGTGGGTTCTCGCATGAGACCCACGTGTCGTGCCCCGCTCCCTCCCATTCTCCCTATCTTAACCCTAAACTCCCATTTTTCGCACTCGTTTTTCCTCTTGTGAGGCCCCTGGCTACAAGGTCGGCCGCCATGACCAGCCTCAGCTTTCTCTGCATAATGCAACCTGCTGGCTTTGGCCTTGTAGATCTAAACGGTCATGGGTTCGAAACCCCTTTGTTGTGCATAAAGAAACTCTTTTCGGCGTAGTGGTAAGGCGATGGTGCAATGGTATTCGGTCTTTGGGTTCCTGCGGGCTCCTCCCTATGGCTTGGTGCATGGTTTAGCGTTGAGCTTTGGTGTGTTACGACTTGTGTTGTGTTGCTAAATCATGGGCTTGTAGACATGTAGTGCATCGTCCCTAGTGGGACTCGTCCATGTGACTCACCACTTGGTCTAGAGCGTTGGGATATGGTATTTGGCTCAGAACTTGCATTGGTTGATCATTAGTGGACTTAGAGATTAACATGTGGTATAAAATATCTATTGAGAAATTGGGACTAAATGCCCACTATTTTTATTTTCTTTTCTATAGCTTAGTGCTTGGGCGCTGGTTCTTGATATGCGTTGTATGGATATGTGCTAACCCTGGTTGTATGTGCATGCAGGTACTCGCCCGCTATAGAAAATCACACTCCTTTTGGGCCTCTCTCGTGAGCTACCTCCTCCATGTGACTTGATACCTGGCACATGGGCTCTCGGTCTTGGTTGACGAAGCGAGCCCACTCGTGCTTGGTGCCTGGTGTGCTGGGATTTGAGACATTTGTTGTTGTGTGCCTTTGGCTAGATAGCTTGGAGGTCGAATGGGAAGGGTAGTTGGCCCAACAAGTTTTCTTAATTTTATTTATTTATTTCTTAATTAATTCACTCATTATACTCATTCATGGGCATTCTCGATACCTTGATGGTGTTGGTTGGAAGTTTGGTGGCTTGTTGGTCAAATTTCGATGGCATGTGGCTTATGCGAATTAGATATTGGGCAAAACCCAATACTTTTTTTTTTGCTCATACTTTATTTTTCACTTTATTCTTAATTAATAAAATAATTTTTTTTGTTTTTACATTTATATTATATATGTATATTTTTTATTTAAATAAATATCCTTTATATATATTTATTTATACACTATTAAATATATCTCTGTTTAGAAGTTCAAGGGCATAACAGAATTGATATATATATACACATATCTATATTTGTTTTTGTTTTATTATTTGTCACTTTCAATATGTATAACATTATATCATTTTCATTTTCATGTGCATACTGTTTATATATATATATATATAACAAATTGTGTGCTTGGCTTGCAGGTTAGGTGGAGGTGGAGCTTGGCCCAGATTTGTATACATTTATGTACACACTCCCTCATATTTTCTATATACAGAGTGTTGATGTGTGTCTAACCATTTCTGTTACATAACCCCTTTCATGGATTTCATTGTATAGGTCTACAAGTTTTAGAGTTTTTAGAGAGTTTCGGGGATGTTTACAGGACACATAGCTTAGCTTTATGTCCAGAGTCAAGAGGATGGGTGGGTAGGTGGGCCTTTGGTCCCAGATTTTAAACTAAATCTATGATACCATGTGTAAGGTCTCTTCCAACAGAGCCTTATAAAACATAAATAAATTTAATAAGAGAAGTGTTGCCCTAACATCTTTACAATTCCTTAGTTAGCATATAACAATTCATAACCAGCATATAATCATTCAACATAATTAATAATATATGAGCAAATCATAATAAATTACATAACACAACATAATCACGAAAACACATACCTCTAATTGATGCTACTGCTGTCCCCAAATCTCCTTGATGTACTACCCAAAACTGTCTAACCACCTAGCCAGCTAGGAACAGAGCCTCTCCAGCTCCCTAGCTCTAGGATTCCTGGCCCCCGAGCCCAAAAATCCTAGCAACCGGTGCCCCCTTGTAACAGTCCTACCACCAACTTCTCCAACCCAAAACCAACAATACAGTCTTCCAATATCCCCCAAAAAAGTATCCCTTCCCAAAATGTCCCAATACAGTCTTCTGATCTCCAAATAATGCTCTATCCCCCTAAATCCAAAAAAACGTCCGCTTCACCCAAGTGTTTTTCCCCTTCATATCCTCCTTTTCCCATTCACCACCTTCTCCCTTTAAGACTCACCCACCTTATCCCTCCATTCAATGCCAACCACCTTATCCCTTCATTCAATGGTTCCATCCTTCGATATGTTAAGTTTTCTTTTAATAAATTAAAATTTATTAAACTTAAATTCATTACCCAAATATTTAATGAGTTAACTAATTAATTAATTAATTAATTTATATACATTAAAAAATTAATAATTCAGGACAATTAATTAATTAATTAATTAAACTTAATATACTTTAAACAATTTATTTAACTATGACAATTAATTATTTAACTAGGGTTGTTACACTAGGGTTCCCATGGAAGATAGGCTCTACAATCAACAAAATGACATTCTAAAATAGATATATGGGTTCATGTTGCAAGTTAATGGGATCGACCCTAGGGAAAATTGGAAATTGCAATTGAAAAAAGAAAAAGTGTAAGGTGTGTGAGACCTATTCGAAATGGCATTCATACAAGAACAATACCTGCCTAGAGTCTTGAAAAAGACTCGGTCAAATGGAAACAACCAAAGTTTCTATTGGAAAGTTCGTTGTCATTGATGTCAACCCTAGAATAAGTCCAGAAGCCCCAATAGCCCCTAGAAGTAATGGGTGATGTTAACCCTATAAGAAGTCTAGAAGCCTCTACAAGTGATGGGTGTATTTGAATAAGTCTCCAAAGTGGTCCCATTATGGTGTAGCTTTAATCATGACCCTCATAAGAAGATGCTTTAAAGAAGTATACAACAATCCCTGGAAATATGGCTAAGTGTTTAAGAAGCCCTGAAGGTGTGGTCACGAATCCTAAAGTTGATTGGAGAAAAAGAGTATGCAAAACATTGTAATTGCATACAAAACCTCCATAAATTGATATTCCTCATCATGCCATTTCCAAAGATAGTTGGCACGTCGTGTGGTTCCTCACAGTTGATAAGTTATTCCTTCTTAAATATGAAAGACCCGAAGTATGGTCAAAGAAGTTACAAGTTGGCCCTAAAGTCAAGTAAAGGAGGTACTTTGAAAAGTATAAATACACATTAAGAACATGTCATTTTAATCATTCAATCTTGTGATCTCTTAGCACAATATTGGAAAAAAAATTTAGAGGGAAGATGAAGTTAAGAAGGGCAAAATTCCAAGGGAATATGAAGTCTTGTGTTGATGTGTTTTAAGGTATGTTTTTCAAAGGTCATGTTACCACTTTTTGTATAGCATTTTTTCGATATTGATTCAAATAGTGAAAATTGGAGGTTGTTGAGAAGACATATGAAGGTAAATGTGGTATGAATTTCAACTTCTGGGTCGTTTTACTTTTGGATATACATTCTATGTAAGATAGGGTTTTTTTACTAGTCATGTAACTAGTCTCAAACAAGTTTTCTGGGTAAAACAGTGATAACTTCTTCATAGAGGATCCAAATTCTATGAGACAAATTGCATTAAAAAGAGTACATACTATAGTGATTTTTAGAATAATATATCAAATATTATTTTGTGTGTACTTTTTAGAATAATATATCAAATATTGAGTGCGTGGTATTTTGTACATGTCTTCTCTCCAGAATAGGCCAAAATTCAAAAAGGTCTTTCATTTTCACTATATCTCCTTTTCAGTGAAAAATCAAGGAGTGAATATTGGACGAATTTCATATAAGATATCAAAGAATATTTGGTACAAGTTTTAGACATTTATTCATTACTGGTAAGGAGATATACTTGTTGGAAGTTAGTATTTGTCACTAATCTAGAAACTAGTCTCAAAAAGGTGTTCAAGATAAATTTAAGAAGTGATGTTGGGGTTTATATGTGGACCCATGTGAACCTAGTTTCTATGTGGACCCAGTTTCTAAGTGGACCTAGTTTGATGATGTTGAGAAGAGATCGTATGCACTAGGTTGTTACATGATTAAAGGTATGTATTTATATGTGTTTTTTAGGTTTATATCTTGATGTTATGGTATACGCTTGAGGCATATCTTGGAGAGTCTTTGACACATGGATAGTGAATTATGTTGGTTATTTTTGGAATATGATTTGAGGTATATATATTTTACATGGTTTATGGTTTATCATGGATTTTATGGCACTTGCTTGAGGCATATCTTTGGAAAATGGTTTGAGGCATATCTTGGTGATGTTAGGAACATGTTTTGATAGATATTGTTGGTGATATTGGCATATGATTTATGTAAATGGATCTGGTTTTGATGATGATGATGTATCATCATCAGTGACAGGTTGATTATCAGTGACAATTCGATTATCAGTGATAGTGATAAGTTGATTATCAGTGACAGTGACAGTGACAGTGACAGGTTGAGTCTCCATATATATTTCAGGGAAGAAGGAAGTGGAAAGGAAAGGGGGTTGTAGCCTCCTTCCAGTTGGTGCTGGAGAATACAGGGATTTGGAGATTCCTTCAGGTTGGAGCCTCCTTCCAGTTGGAGATGGATAATTTAGGGAGTTGTAGCTTCCTTCAGGTCAAAGCCTATAAACTAGGGGGTTTGAGCCTCCTTCCAGTTGGTGTTGGAGAATACAGGGAGTCGTAACTTCCTTTGAGTTGGTGCTCATAAATCTATGGGGTTGGATCCTCCTTCCAGTTGGAGCTTGCATATTTGGGGAGTTGTAGCTTCCTTCAAGTTGGAGCCTCTAAAAAGGGGGTTGGTGCTAGAGAATTTTGGAAGTTGGTGCTTTCTATAAATGTAATCTTATAAATATATAAGAAAACATTCTTTGGTTTTCTCCCATTTGGGTTTCCACGTAAAATTATCTTGTGCATTGTGTATGATGTGATGCATTGTTGAATGGTATTATTTATGATTATATGTTTATGACATGTTAAATGAATGGAATCATAAGTTAATGTTGTGATTAAAAATTGTAAAATGTGCTCAATACTAATTCACCCCCCTCCCCTCTCAGTATTGGTGAATATTCCAACAATTTGTATTAGATGGGGTCCTTCAAAAATAGTCTAACCACTTGAAGGTAGATCATGGAGTGCAGGAACAATGGAACGTTGGTGTTTGATGGTCAGGATTATGAGATACATAGCCATAGGATGAGAGTATTTTTATAGGCACGAGGATTT
The DNA here is from genome assembly GCA_010110895.2 of Picea sitchensis. Classification (NCBI taxonomy): domain Eukaryota; kingdom Viridiplantae; phylum Streptophyta; class Pinopsida; order Pinales; family Pinaceae; genus Picea; species Picea sitchensis. Next base: position 169,788 of record SNQJ01S0013204.1, on the reverse strand, counting down.
TATGTTTGGAACTCAATTTCTATATGATACATCACTTCAAAGAAACCTCTGAAGATTTCAACCAATAATAAATTAAAAAGGAGCAACAAAATAACAATGGATGCTATCCTAGATAGATTAATTGATTCGATAAAAGTCAAAGTGGGACAATATTCATCAACCAAAGAGATTTGGAAAAAGATACATTATATCTACCTTAAGTCATCTCCTCTTATCATATATCAAAAACATGTTGATCAAGATGAAGAATATGCTGAGATAGAACACGAAGAAAGAATCTCATCATGTCAAACAGATTCAAAAGAAGAAGAAGGTGAAGTAGATATTGAATAAGAACTAATCAACTCCTTAAGTGAGGTAAAAAGAGAAAGGAAGAAAAACAATTCTTTCAAGGAATAATTGATCAAGCTAAAGGAGGGTTCTCATAATTCAAACAAAAACTATGAATAAGTCCAAAAAATCATTATAAATCTAAAGATCTAGTTGAAAGAAGCCAAAGTGACTGAAGAAACACTAAAAAATCATCTGGAAGAAAAAAAGTATTTGGAAGATGAAATAGTATCACTAAGAAAGGAATTATAGAAGAGAGAAGAAATTTTGACAAGTCATCTTAAGGAAATATATAAGGACTTAAAGAAGCTTGAAGAAGAATTTAGTCAACAAGAAATAAGACTTGAAGAAAAAATCATCTCCTTGAAAATTCAACTTGAAGAAGAAAAAACAAATGAAGAAGTAATGAAGACTCGGATGATGAATAAAGAAGAATATTGTGAGAATATTCAAGAAGAAGTTGTCACATTAAGGGTTGAAGTTTTCAAGATCAACAAGAATGTTGAAGAGAGAGGAAGCTCCACACCCCCAGTAAAGAAAGTTGAAGAGAAATGTTACAGGTTGCTGAAAAGGAAGAATCAAGAGAATATTAAGAGTTATGCAGAAGTCATTAGAGGCTCTATCAAGAAGGAATAATGAAATCCCTCAAAGGAGAACATTCCATAAATGGAGAAGACTCAAGAAGATTATTACAGAAGAGATGGATATCCAAGAAGACCTTATACTTCTAGGTATCAAAGACGCTTCAATCATTGTGAAGGAAACAACAAAAGAGAAGATCAACTAAGTCATGAATTCATAAGGACTACATCACAAAGAAGATCATTCACTCCCATGTGTCAAAGTTTGTTTTTTGGTTATTGTTTTACTTGTAATAACTTTGGACATAAAGTTGTATATTGCAGAGCATATGGAAGAAATGTTCAAGAAATAAATGTTTGTGTGGGCCCATACAATATTGAATGTTACAAATTCCACAATTATGGACACATAGCTCTTGATTGTAGAAGCACGATGGAACCTTCCATGAGAGAAAACATTGATACCAGGTACAAGAAAATCTGGAGAAGGAAATAAAAACAGGAAGAACAAGTGAATAAAAAACTCATAGAGATCATACTCATAGGTTTTACAAAGTTGTGAGATCATGGTGAATCTATAAGTAAAGAGGAAGATGTTAGAATTTGGAAGGATGATCCTAAAATAAAGCATCCGTATATATTGTTCTAAGCCATCTATCTTGGAGACTCCAAATAATGTGAATATTGAAGAGGGGGAGTCTAAGAAGCAACCATTACAAATTGGAGAACTATATTTCGGGTAGTCTGAAGTGTTTTCAAAATTTGGGAAGGAAGATTCATAACGGTTTGATGGAATAAGTGTAGAATATCTCGTGACAGATTGGTTAAGTAAATCATCCCCATGCATACTTGTAGAGTTTGATTTGAAGACAAAAAAGACTAGTGGACATATTTGATTCATCTCGAGGAGTAGGAATATGCGATGATTGGTTGCAACAGAGTTCAAGAAGCTCTCAGAACAATGAAGTGACATATTAGTTAGCATTGTGTACAGTTGATTAGGAGATTCATGGACACATTTTGTGACATATGGACATATATGAATTCATGAGATGTTTTGCAAGTCTAGAAGATAATACTTGACATGAACTAGAGAAGATACATGACATTCGATGAAAAAATGAGCCCAAGAGGAATGTTCATAAAATCATATGAACACAATAATCATATTGATAGGTGGAACTAGCTAGTCATATAAAGACAAGTCGTTAAAGGAACAACAAGACACGAGAAGATAAACCGTCAGGAGGATTTATATTGTCATGGGAAAATTGTTGAATAATTTTGTCATCAATGTCAACTCAATGAAGACATGAAAAGCCATGAAGAATTGAACTCAAGTAATGAAGGAAAATCAATATGAATGTTCTTAATATACATCATTATATTAAAACAATAGGAATCACCAATAGACAATGAGCACCAGAAGAGAGGAAATACAACATATTGATCTACAAGACATATTGCAAAAGAAGATAGGGGGGCGAGAAATCATCAAAAGGAGTTACCCTTAATGTAAAAGATGGAGAGAAAAAAAAAATTATGAGAGAAATATCAAAAGCATGAAGAAATGGGGAGTAATATTGTTAAAAGAAGGTATACTGTTAGAGGGAATTACCCTTTTCCATTGATTTCAAAGGGGGAGAGAAAAATAAGAGTGCATGAAGATAGGGGGATAAATGGTCACAGGGGGAGTATGAGTGTTTCCATCAATGCCAAAGGGGGGTATTGTTAGAAAGTTGGTTTTCATTTATGTCAAACCTATAATAATTCCAGAATCCCTATAATCCCCTAGAAGTAATGGGTGATGTCAACCCTAGAAGAAGTCTAGAAGCCTCTAGAAGTGATGGGTGTATTTGAAGAGATCTATAAAGTGGTCCCTTTATGGCATATATTTAAGCATATCCCTCATGGGAAGACACTTTGAAGAAGTCTACAAGAAGCCCTAGAAATATGGTTAAGTGGTTAAGAAGCCTGAAAGGTGTGATCATGAAACCTGAAGTTAATTGTAATTTCATACAAAACCTCCATAGATTGATAATCCTTGTCATGTCGTTTCTAAAGTATTATATAAATATTTTCCTCACCCTATACAAATTTGCTCAGAAGGCCTTTTTCCATTTCCCTATGGAGACTTGAAGTCCCTTTTTGCAAATCCCAGAGATAAAAGCAATATTTTTCTACACATATGCGCCCTAACTATTATACAACATGCGTATATACAGGTTGCAGCATTACAACCCACATACATCGAGTTTTGTGCCCAAAATTAAAAAATAGTGTCAGGTTTCCATGTCACGTCACCGGATCCATGATCCTTGACCTTCCATATACTCGAAACATTTTGACTTGGCCCTTGTTACACATTATTTTGGTCACTCTGATGATGACTTTACAAGCATGAAATCATGCCCTCAAAACCATCTTTTTTCCTGAGAAAAGTGACTGCTTTCCTCCCTTGCAAGACTACTTTTTAGAAGGATGTCGCAGGCTACCCATACTGTACAGTGAAAAAATTCATGATTTTCGCAGGCTACTCTATAGATGGCCTACGGGATTTTCGGAGGATGCTATATAGCCAGGGTGCGGCGGCGTTTGAAAGCCAAAAGAGGAAAGAGGTTCAAGAAGTTTCTAGAAGGGGAATCTTCTGAAATTTGAGGTGGCGTCCGTATGGCTATGATCCTACTGAATTCTCTGATCTAGTGGGATCATCCTCATCCCTTTAACCACTTTAGATTCTCCTATATAATAATGGGCTTCTCATGGAAAAGGTTAAGCACAATTAAGAAAAGTTGAGCAAAGGATTGCTGGAAGAATAGGCTCAAGATTGTGTGAAGAATATTATTCCAGTTGATACTTGAGGTCTACATTTGACCATCAAGATTTTGAAGATCATATTCATGAAAATCTTGGAACAAGTATATGTGTGTGTTGGAATGAAGGACCACTAAAAGGGAACTTGCGACATCAAGGAATTTCAGTTGTATCTTCCATTTTTATTCAATATAATACAGTGGCATGTTTCTTTCTCATAAAATTATTCTCATTTTATTACATGAATCCTTGATCACATGTTTAAGTTTTCATTGAATCTATCATAGTTTCTTTCACTTCGGTTGGTTTGTGTCATTGCAGATTTGGTTTCACAAGAGCACCGGAGTGAAGTGGAAACAAAAAAGATATAAGGAAATGATATCAAAGGTAAGTCATCAATTCCTTCTTTGACACTTAGATCAATGATTGTAACTTAGGGAAAGAATCATGTCTTGTCCTCTTGTGTTCTAGATCCAGGTGGATCTAGGGAGATTAGTTTATGTCCATATTTACCGATTTATCCTATAACATCCCTTAAATTCCATTTGAAGTCTATAAACGAGACATATCCAATCTATGGAAAAGAGGAGAAGAATTCAACTTTGAGAGAAAAGTTACTCTGGAGAAATGATTCACTTCATATTGAGTCTGCATCCGTTTGTCCTTTTAAGTCTGAACACGTTGCTCAACCTCCAAGCTCTTCCCTACTTGATTGAGAACCTCATTTTCTCTCTTATATGAGCTTTCCTTTGGTGGAGGATTGAAGTGGTGCAGGCCCAGCTAGAAGGGACTTAGTTTCTCAGTTCCGAACCATGCCGACACAAAAGTTTGTAATTCATTCACTTTTGCTGATTACATTTTAATAGAAATACTCTTTTCTCGTCTAATTAATGTCTTGCAAATATTTGAATTGTTATTCCATGGGCATATTTGTTATGAATATTGATGGATTATTCTATTGAATGTGCTAAATTTATATATTATCACCATAAGCTTCTATTTCTTGGTTGTTGAGGACAATTTGCAGGTGTATTGCTTTGGGTCAAGTGCTCATTGGTGGACTTCATCGAACGTTTGGACGAGGTAGGCTCTTTATATTGTCTTGTTAGCATATTTTTTTATATAGAAAACCTGGTATTAGAGTTGATTTTTGCAGTCATTTTCATCTGTTGTGGTTTACCTCATGCCATAGAGATATTTTCCTCGTAACATAATCGGCGACCATACTGGGGATGTAATCTTCATTTCAGGGTTTGGAGTGTTTCTCTCCTTTGATTTCTCTCATTTATATTGAGTTTCTTCTCGTCTGATTGCTTGATAGCCTATGTTCATTGTGAGTCCAAGTTTCTTAGCCTTATCCTTGACCTGGCAGTGTTTTAATACATATACACGGGTTTTTACATGACAATCGCATACATACACGTGTTGTCCTTCTACAAGAGGCGTATATATGTGGTTTTCTCCTAAACAGACGCATACATCTTTCTTGTAGGCTTGGTTGCTGAGTTTGATGTTTGCTGGGTAAGTTTTGATGGTTTATGAGTCTTCGTAGGTTTCTATTATGACTATTAAGTGCCTGTAGAATGATAGGAAACATTTATTTGGTTGAATTTTCGGGCGGTGCCTTTCTCATCATCCTTTTCATTGATTGTCCTTGAATCTTGGGCTGGGGGTGTGCTTCTTGATATCCTACTTGGTTTGTCTCTGTTTTCATTCAGTGGAATCTTTATATCAAGTTGTTGTTCTGTCCTTGAATTTTCATTCTTTTATATTAAAAATACAAAAATATTAAGCATTTGGAATTATTGGCATTTTTTCTTTTGGGTTCTTATCATTGATCTTATTACAAGTATAGAAAAATTTCATTTTATTCCGAATTGCAGAATTAAATTGAAAATTTCATATTGAAAGTCTTATCATTGATTGGGAATTGAAGTTACGACTTTACATGTTATTTGTATTCATTTATTTTACTCGCTGAGTCATAGCATCATCAATTTCACTACCACACATTTTTTAGTAAGCAAGGCCACTAAAAGMAACGCTGATAAGTTAAAATTGATTAGAAATGATTTTATTTTCTAGGGTGCACAAACTAGCTTAGGATTTAGAGCCYTGGAATATGATTTTGTGAGTAAACTTCTCCAAGGCTATTAAATCAACATATGTGTCTGACTAAGGGAGTGGTGAAATCCATTGTATAATTGGTGACGTTAAGAGGCTTCACTTACACCAGAGTTAAGCACAAGGTCGCCTAAGGTTAGTTGAGGGGATATCCCCCCGGTACCTTCTTAGTGTCAGATATATTTATGGTGATCTATTCGTATATGGGGACCTTGCTAGTACCATTACCTCTGTGAGAGGCAGTGCTTTAGAGGTTTCGATCTTTGTAATCCTTTCCATATAGTAGATCTGACTTACGAACGTTCGATTGCACATCTGTTATATCATGGTTTCTTAGTTTCTTAACATAGGTACCACATAGGTTACTTGTAGGGGTTGATATGCAGATATCCTGGGTCAGATAAGGGTTGGACAACACATAGCCTTTATGGAGGATTACCTCTCTGAGGAGATTTGACCAACTAGTTTTTAAGCCCATGAGGGCCCTTATAAATGATTATGATACCTTTGATATTTTGCATGGAGTCTCAGGCCCCTCTTTGGTGAGGCATACCTACTTTAGGGAGGGAGGCCCCTTTTAGCCACTTTATCCTATTTGTGTGCATATTAGCCGTTTGTTTATTTTGGGTGTGCTCTTTGATTACTAGTTGGCCTTAGGATTTGTTTTTATATCTCAAGTATTGACTCATCGTGGAGCCAAACCAACTTCCTTGCAGGTCTCGCCGCTTGTTACAATTACCACTGCATCTTGAGTCTTTTCCTTCTAAAAGGCGTAAAGTTATCAAACGTGGTACACACACCTCCACATACCAGACTTGTGATCATACAAGGATGAGTACTGAATCAAGTCAGAAAGATACTGGGAGCCCTTCGACTCCCATACCCACTATAGTTAACGGTACTCCTTCAACACATTCAACCACAATGGTTGTAGTGCTGGAGGTTCCTATCATCACTCCTGTCCTTCCTATAGTGAATACTCAACCTATAGCCATGAACCCTTTTGGGTCCCTTTGTCACTTGTCGGGATACAATATTCAGTCCATCCCTATGAACTCTAGCCCTTTTTCTTATGGTATTCCAAATTTCACATCGCAATTTTCATACTCCATCCTAGCCTCTAATCCAAATACTAGTATTGTACTCGGGGGCATGGCTCCTCCACATACTCCATTTTCATTTGGTGGTGCTCATATCCAACAAATGACTCCTACAGTTGGAGGCCTTCCTCCTTTTCACCCTGGGTCTAATCCTAGTCCTAATGCTCCTGGATGGAGTGGTCAACCTAGCAGAAAAGTTGTTTCTTACGGTCCGTCCTTTACACCTACCTCCTCTATACCGATTCCTACCAACACATTTTGCATGATGAATCCACCTTTATCCTCCAATTCACACCTGGAGGAGTCAGTTTCATACCTTGGGAAACCCCCAACCTGGAGCCACTCCAGCTGGGGGAAATGTTTATAACCCTCATCATAACATTCCTACTGGAATGTTTCCCAACAAACCCCTCATGAATCATTTTGGAGGAGGGTCTTACAATCCTGAACATGGCCATGGTGCATACCAGAACCCTGGATGGGCTATGATTCCCAAATAACAATCTTTCTAGGGAGCTTGGGGCCAGATGTTGCAACCCCATCTCCATTTTCTTACCACACTCAATCTTCCATACTTGTATAGATTAATGAATGAACTTGTGCTTCATGATCCGACATGGCTCCCTGTCCCCACCAATATTCCTTCATATATTCTGAAATTCGAAGGCAAGACTAGTGAGGATCTAGGTGATCACATCACTACTTTTCACCTTTGGTGCTCTTCGAACTCCCTTAACGACGATTCTATTCATTTAATATTGTTTCAACGCACCCTTATGGGGGTCGCCGCAAAATGGTATATAGGGATACTAGGAGGGATGTATGGAACCTTTAATCATATGGTTTTGGTCTTCCTCAACCACTTCCAATTGTCGGTTCATTACGATGTTGGCATAGAAATTCTGTCGGCTTGCATCAATACAAAGATACCCATATCTCAGATCAAATCCAAGAGTTACGTAGATGGAAGAGGTTGATCAAGGCCTACATACCCCCGAAATTCCTTCTAGAGTGGTTCCTTAAGCCTCTAAAACCTTATATTTCGAAGGATGTTTCTACATCTAGGGATACATCTGAGGAAGAAGTGATTTTTAAAGACCAACAATTAGATATTTATCACATATACCTTGATAATTTATGTGAATAGAATTAGATTTCAGGGTTTGAAACGTTACAGAAAAACATTTATGGTGAAAATTTTGCGATGAATAAATTCAAGATGATTTCCAAACCCTATCCTACATAGGCTATATCTCTGAAATTGTAAGGCCTCAAGATCTGAAATTTTAACCCTGCGTACCTTGATCCGTCTACTAAATATCCTCCAAGGGGTTTCTTCTGAAACATCATAGAGAAATAGTTATAGTGAAATTCCAAGGTGTCTCATATGTATTAGCGAAACCACGAGACCTTGAGCTCTACTACCAAATGTTATGACCCAATGCCTTAAAAATGATAAGAAATCAATAAAATTCGGTCCACTTTGAGGCGGAAACCTCCTTTACAGTATATAAACTTCATAACACAATATGATATGAGATAATATGATCCTAATATTAGATCTCCTTGATATATATATCTAGGAGACAAGGGGTTACAATTATAATGAAAGGGTACAAAGAAGGGTTCTAGCCGACCTACTAGATATGTAATAATTCAATATCTAGGAAATAATAAAGGGTTTTTATACATATCATGGGGCTTTCTCTAGGGCTTAACATGATCACCCTAAACACCTTCGACTATTTTTTGAAAGATGTCACCATTATCGCATCCATTTGAACACTCATAATGCATATTTTGTGTTAGGTCAGGTTGACTTATAGGATTTTTAGTCTCTGAGACTGGGATCATGGTAGATCCGTTAAAGGTTGAGGAAATACTTTGATTTAATCTTGATTTAATCCCCTATGCACTATTTTTTGACTTTAAGGTTTACAAGGGAAAGCTAATTTTTTACGACGGTTTATAGTGAACTATGCCAATATTACTAAGGGTTTCATGGGTCTCTTAAAGAAGGACACTCCTTTTATCTAGGATGAGCGAGCCCAAGAATCCTTCGATGCTTTGAAGAAATCCTTGGTATCGACGCCTCTGCTGAAGTCTCCACACTATGGTAGAGATTACTTTATTTATTTCATCATGTCTGAAGAGATGATTGGTATAATGTTAGTTCAATAGGATGATGAGCTCCGTGAGCACGTCATTTACTATCTTAGTCGAAACCTAGTCACCATGAACTCAAATATTCTCATGTTGAAAAGCTATCTTTGGTTTCCGTTCATGCAGTTCAACGATTACAACACTATATATTGCTTTGCAAAACTACTGTGGTTGCCAATGTCAATCCATTTCAATACATCCTTACTAGGCGTATCATAGGGGGAAAATACAATAAATGGATTATCATTTTACAAGAATTTGATCTTGATTTCGCTTCTGCGAAATCCAAGAAATCACTAGTTTTTGCAGAGTTAATATTTGAATTCCCTTGGTTAGATGAGGATGTTATTCATGTTGATTCATTTTCATATGAACACATTTTCCTTGTCTCGTTGTCAAACCCATGGTATGTATATATTGTTGTCTATCTTAAAACTTTGAAGGTCCCTTCCCATCTCTCGAGAGATGACTGACAACATATACGATACCAAGATAAGAAATACCTTATTGTCGGTGATACTTTGTATCGTTGAGGAGTAGACAGTATTTTGAGTCATTTATTGAATCAAGAAGAAGTTGAGTATGTTCTAAACGACTGCCATAATGGGGATTTTGGTGGTCATCTATCCAGGAATGCGACAACCCCAAAAAAATTGCGAGATGGTTATTTTTGGCCATCTATTTTTAAATATTGCGTCGAATCAGTTAATAAGTGTCACCCCTTCCAGGTGTTTACTTGGAAAATGCACTCGCATCTAGCCCCTCTCCATCCATTCGTTACCGTCGGTCCCTTCACCAAGTGGGGGGTGGAGTTTGTGGATTGCAACCCAACTTCGGCTAGGTGGCATAGACACATTATCATGGTTGTAGATTGTGTTACTAAGTGGGATGAAGCCATGCCTACAATTAATTATGATGGTAAGAATGTTTCTTTATTCATGTTCAATCAAATTATATCCAGGTTTGGAATCCCGAGCGAGATTGTCACTGATCATGGAAGTCACTTTCATAATGAAATGATGAAATAATTAGCATCAAAACTGGGGTTTAGAAATGCTCATTCTTCCCCTTACTACCCCCAAGAAAATGGAAAAGTAGAGGTCGTGAACAAGTCTCTCAAGACCATTTTGCAGAAAATTATCAGCCATAGAAAATATGACTGCCACATCATGCTTTATCTAGCACTTTGGGCATAACAAACCTCGGTTAAGACTTCCACCAAGTTTTCTCTTTTCCATTTAGTGCACGATGTGAATTCAATCCTACCTATTGAATGTGAAATCCATTCTCTTAGATTGGCAGTTGCACTCGTACCTGACTCTTTTGATCTCGAACAACGCCTCGTACACATGGAGAGTCTAGATGAGAAATGTTGAGATGCCTCCATGGCTATCGAAGAAAATAAAAGATGTGTCAAGGTCCAATATGATAAGTCTGTCTGTCCTTGAAAGTACATTGAGGGTGACTTGGTCCTTGTATTCAACCAAGCCAAAGAACCACTAGGGGCAGGCAAGTTCAAACCCATGTGGCACGGTCCCGATATCGTGTGACGTGTCTTAGAAAAAGGAGCTTATGAATTAGAATATTATGAAGGGAACATGTTGGCTGAGCCCATGAATGGGCTCTACTTGAAAATATATTACGCTTGAGCCCCAATATTGGGCGTAACTCTTTGTATACTAATTTATTTTAGTGTATATATATTTTTCCTCTTTTTTATCTTGAGATTGCTTATCGAGTTTTCCCTTGGCTGGCAGATATCAACAGAGTCTTCGGTCTACTTAGGATTCGCAAACTGGGCTTCCATCGCTTGGGTTGTTTACTCACCTGAGGGTCTATTAGTGTCTTTAGGTGGTGTTTTTCTAGGGCCATCCATGAATAATGTGGCTGAATATAGCATTGTTATAGAACTTTTATGCGATGCCATTTCACATGGTATTCACTCTTTATAAGTTCTTCTGGAATCCCAGTTAGTGGTATGTTAGTTGAACGTTAGTTACCGTGTGCGTGACCCTACTCTACTCCGATGATTCTTACGGGTGCGACTTTTGGAACAACATTTTAATTTTATTACCTATCATCACATACCTAGAAGTTCTAATTATGTATCTAATGCATAGGATAATTTTGTTTTAGATTGGAATTTGTCACATAACTAAAGAAAATAAAACGCTTTCATCAATGTACACATTGTAACATAAGTAAATCTGAAGATCAATGTTTTGATATATTTCATCCCCTAAAAAATATGATATTGTAGTAAAAAATTGGGGCTCACACCCTCAAAATACATACGGTCGATCATATAGTAATCACAAAATCTATGCCTATGGCGTCAGATGTGTGTCATGATAGCATACTATGGAATTTTCAAGACGCCAAAAGAGTCATACCCAAACATGAGGCACACCTACCACCTACCACTGCATCGCCTCTAGCAGATACTCTACCTGAACCAGGGGAATCCTCTACGTCAAACTAGACAATCTTCCCTGTATGTTTTGAAGCACTCTATCAGCGTCCCCTCCCACTAGCTCATCCTCTCGGTGCCTTCATCAATGTCGTTGAATTTCGTCCGGTCGTCGTGGACCTACATCTGCATCACATAAATGTTTATTTAGTACTTGACATCATCCAAAAATATTTTTGTTTTCTTATACAAAAATACAAAAAAACGAAATATTCAAAAATTTTGGCATAACTATGTCTCTGTAGGTAGAACCTGGTGGTAACAGCATGTCCAGATGTCCTCTAAAGTCAATCCCTGCATAAGGGTAGTCCTCCAGAGACATCACCTGTCAACTCCACCAAAATAAAAACTCATCGTTTTAGGGTGTTGGCACCCTACCACCTCTCTTCTGCCTCATTGCCTCAGTCCACCGTACCTTGGATGGATCGTAAGGTCCATGCGGAACAATATAAACTCTAGGGCCCAAGCCTGGAACCTGTTCAAAGAAAAAACTACACTGGATAGATGCAAACTCGAAGTGCCTCTTTCTACCCAATTTGCAGTCTATCAGTTGGCTCTTCGTGTTGGCCAACAATGAGATGCACCATTCGTAAACCGTGGGTCGTAAGAAATCTAATGAATAGAACATACGTGGCCTCAATTCCTAGTGGAAAGAGGCCACCCATGTGATCTATGTCAATACTACGAAAACAATCTTGAGACTTAGATTGTTAATCTCTCTGATCGACAGTTGGCTCCCTACCTTCTCGGTCCCTGCAATGCTTTGAGTGTCTATGTAGTCCTCTATGTTCATACCACTCCCAAATACTCGGGCTTTGAGGTTTACCACCTCACCCCGATGTGACAATCCTATCAAGAAGTATATGTCCTCAACTTCAATCCTCAATGGTTGTCCACCAAGGTTGAAACTTCAAGGTCTCAATATCCGAATCCCAATAGTTCAATAACAGCTAAAGTAGTCTCACTTGAGCCCTCATACCTTTGAGAGCCCAAAAATCGTACAACCCACATATTTTTAAGGCCATCTGGCCCCCTAGATCTCTCTCCACTGCAACATCCACCTCTTCATGCTCTCTTTCTCTCCACTCTAGCACTATCTGGAAAGATTCAAACCATTTATTGAGTTAGTAACATTTTAAAAACCTTATCCATGGACATGTACATGATCTACAGTTTACACAGTCTGTTATCGGACTAATCGGTAGGTGTGGACACTAACAAATCTCCCTAGATCCACCTGGATCTAGAATAAAACATGACATGACATGACTCTTTCCCTAAGTTATGACCATTGAATTAGCTAGTAAAGAGGAACAAGTGACATACCTTTGTATTGCTTCCTAGGGTCTTTGTTTCTCCCGCTTCGCTTCGGTGCTCTCGTGAGGTCAAGACCAAGACAACACAAACCAACCAAAGTGAAGATAGAAAAATATATTCAATCATCAACTTATGTGTACGATCAAGGAATTACACAATAAAGCGAGAATGACTTTATGGGAAAAGGACATGCCGCTGTATCATATTAATCGAAAGTAGAAGATACAACCTGATCACCTTGATGTCACAAGCTTCCTTTTAGTGACTATTGGTTCCAACACACACTTGCTCGATCCTTGCATGAAGAAGATCTGACTCCTATTGATAGACTTGCTAGAGTCTCCAAGCTCCTGTTCAAGCTAGGTCCTTCACACAATTCCTTCACCAATTCTCCAATTAATCTTGCTTAACCTTTTCCATGAGAATCCCATCAATATATAGGAGAGGATGAGATGGTTACTTGGATGAGAATGATGCCACCAAATCAGGGAAACCAGTAAAATGATAACCATTCAAATGCCAACCCATTCTCTAGAAGATTCCCTTCTAGAACCATCGAGACTTCATCTTTTTCCAAGCTCGAGAACAAGTTCGCACCCTAGCTATGTAGCACAGTGCGAGAAGTTCACACCCTAGCTAAAGGCATCCTATGAGAATGGGTCATTCTCGCACCCTAGGATATAAGAAACCTGCGAACTCTCTTCAAAAATATGTTTTCTGGGAAGAGATGAATGCCATTTTTCTCAGAAAAAAGTTCTTGTTAGGAGCCTGAGTACACTATCATCAATACACCATCAAGATGACCAAAATCATGGGTAACACAGTCCCATATAGGGTTGCTTATACGTTGGTTATTTTTCAAACAATCACGTATATGTATGCGTATACATGACCCGATGATCTATAGCACACGTATACCATAGTTTCTAAGTTGGGCCCTAAAATGCTCAAAAAAGGAGACATAATTGCAAATTTTAATCCACTATAAATAAAGAGAGGAGAAAGATGAATTACCTGGTCCAGACGATTGTTGATTTCATCACTAGTAGCTCCTGCTATCGACAATTGAAATTCAGGGGCAATTTGGTTCAAAATGCACTATTTGGGCAAACAATACAAATGGTATAGTAAAATTGTTTTTTTTTACTATTTATAGAAAAAAATTACCCACTTTGCATAGTTTTTTCTAATATTTTGGCCTAATGGACTAATACAACAGTGGATGGAGTTGTTTTTGGTGGTTTTATCTAAGGATTCTTGCGATTTTTAGTGCCATGTCACTCATTCATAACTATGGCTAGGTATTTTTCAACCAACAAATAGGATAGGTCATCAATCAATTATGCACATTTGCATCATCCTATGACTGTCGCTCATATGCCTTTGGTACAAACCCATTTAGTAACGACACAAAACCTTCTTTCTGCAACTAGAAGTGCCGTTATTGAATGGTAGAGACTTACCAAACATGCATTCCTTAGTTAGATCCTCTGCGCCATTCGGTGCCCATGCAAAGACTTTTGTCCGTAGGGGAGTCCCTTATAGTTAATAGATGACTTTATAGTTGAACGTCATTTCTTACTCATAAGCATGCTAACCTATACCTAGTAGGACTCCCAACGAGTCTGATTTAAGCACTTTTCTGACTCTCTAAAAAAATGAAAACATTGTCGAGTGAACTTGTCTCTTTCACACTAGTAAATTGGATTTGTAAGGACGTCTATTTGGTGCAATTTTACCCATTTTTCAAACCAAGTAGACTAAGATTACGAAAAATGACATTTTTTGGCATTAGGTTGTAATTGCATCTCATTGTCTTACTTGCAGTATTGAGCATGTTGTTGGTTCTTTCTTTCACATTATAAGCCTATCAACTCAACATTTTGCATCATCAACCAAGCAGAGCCTTGTTTATATTCTTTGCATCTTGACACCCTATACCCAAGAGGAAACATTCCCCCGAGTTTCCATCTCTTGCATGCACCTCCTTGCATTGAGCATAGGTATGTTCCACTGCTGGAAGTAGTTTCTTACTTGCCACACTCATTTCATCCTCTATATCATAGCATTCATTTGACTATGAAAAAACAAAAAAAGACGGGTGGGAAAAGAATATTATCTTATATTGGCAGCATTTGTATCACCTTTGAACAGAGCGCAAATTTTTTGAGTCCATGTGTCATCAAATGTTTTGGTTTAGCATGACCCTAGGAAGTTGAGCTCATTACTTAGAGTTTACTCCCCCAACTGGTTACTCTTCCAGTCTCTATGAAGATTTTGATTTTTGCCTCCTGCATCACAAATTTTCATCATTGAGTCTATACTTCCTACATCTTCCATATGTCTCATGCTCTTGTTCAAAGGATGTCTATCAACCTGTGTCGGACATTCCTCAAAACTCTTGACTTTGCATGTAGTCCATACCCTTAGTATTTCTGAGAATTACATGAAGTTGTAGTCCTATCGTGCACCCTAGTCCTACTTTCATCATTGGTAGGTAACCTTGAACCCATCAGTTGACATTTCATCATTGGTCGCTAACTGGGGGGGTTTCCCTTGTGTTCGAAGACAAGAAATCTATTAACAAATTGGGATTCATGCAGTTTCTTGGATGACATTAGCCTTATTGGTGGTTTCCTGGCCTTTGTTAGCAATTTTCCTTATTGGATTTTATTCAGAGGGCCTTTTTCGTGTACCTCTTTCATCTAGCACACACGAAAGATGCACAGGGTCCTTGGTTTGTGAACATGTTCTTCGTCTGATTTCCTCTAAATCATCAAGCTCCTTCTTTTTACCTTGTGTTGAATGATGAGATATGCCTCAATACTCTCCTTTTAGTGGGTCTCCTTCCATCGACTTCAACCCATCTGTTCTGGAAATGAGACCTAGAGTCCTATGAGTACCTATAGGCTTGAAGTCATTAGTGGTAGGTTCTCTCACCATCGACAGTTGGAATACATCAATGTCTCATGATTGATGGATTCTTCAAGTGTTCGACCTTAACAGCTTTATTCACACTTGTAAGAATGTACTCGGTGCCTTGATACCTACTTTCATTATCGGTAGGTTGTCTCGCATTTGTTAATGGTATACCTTAATGACTGGTAATCAAACGAAGTCTCATTGTGTTCAACCTCAACTCCTTTATTCACACGATGTAGACTTGCACCTTTGGCAGATTGTGTAGAAGACTTGAAGACATCAGTTCATAGTCACAACTTTCCTGCGCTGTTGCTATGTTTCATTGGACCAGTACCTAAGTGACTTTAGTGATCATGGGATATTAGATTGTACTCCATTGTATACATATATCTTTAGATTGATTTTGTGACCAGTTTTACTAGCCTCTATTTGTGACTATGACAACCTTTGACATATATCCAACTTTGTATTTCCTATTCATGTCCATAAACAAAATTTTGGTATATTTTCACATGGATCTACAATGTAACTCAAATTGGCAGCCATGTGTGCAAATTCAATACAGATTGTAATATTCTCATGAGCAACTAGTTATTCCAGTTGAGTCTCCATTACTCCACTTCTGGGTATTATAATGTATTTCGACCATCGAAGATACTCCTATGACTTCACACATTAGGGGGCATTTGTTATAGAAATATTTACCTCACCCTATGCAAATTTTCTCAGAAGGCCTTTTTCCATTTCCCTATGCATACTTGAAGTCCCTTTTTGCAAATCCCAGAGCTAAAAATAATATTTTTCCACACATACACTCCCTAGCTATTATACAACACGCGTATACATAAGTTTCACCATTACATCACATGTACATCCGGTTTTGTGCCCAAAATAAAAAAATAGTGCCAGGTTTCCATGTCACATCACAGGATCCATGATCCTTGCCCTTCCATATACTGGAAATGTTCCAACTCGACCCTTCAGTTCCATTTGAAGGATATAAATGAGCCATATCTGAGCTATTGAAAAGAGGAGAATAATTCAAATTTGAGAGCAAAGTTACTCTGGAGAAATTATTCACTTCATATTGAGTCTGCATCCCTTTGTCCTTTTAAGTCTAAACACATTGTTCAACCCCCAATCTCTTTCCTACTTGATTGAGAACCTCATTGTATCTCTTATATGAGATTGCATTTGGTGGAGGCCTAGCTGGAAGGGACTTAGTTTCTTGGTTCTAAACTGTGTCGACACAAAATTTTGTAATTCATTCACTTTTGCTGATTACATTTTAATAGAAATACTCTTTTCTTGTCCAATTAATGTCTTGCAAATATTTGAATTGTTATTCCATGGGAATATTTTTTATGAATATTGATGGATTATTCTATTGAATGTGCTATATTTATATATTATCACCATATTCTTGCATTTCTTGGTTGTTGAGGACAAGTTGAAGGTGTATTACTTTGGATCAAGTGCTCAATGGTGGACTTCATCGAACGTATGGATGAGGTAGGCTCTTTATCTTGTCTTGTTAAAATATTTGTTTATATAGCATACCTGGGATTAGAGTTGATTCCTACAGTCATTTCTGTCTATTGTGGTTTACCCCATTCCATAGAGATATTTTCCTTGTAGCACAAAGGTAAGTGGCATGCCATGTGGTTCCTCACAATTGAGAAGTTATTCCTTATTAAAGATGAAAGCATCGAAGTATGGTCAAAGAAGTTACAAGTTGGCCCTAAAGTCAAGTAAATGAGGTACTTGGAAAAGTATAAATACACATTAATAACCTCTCATTTTCATCATTCAATATTATGATATCTTATCATAATATTGACAGTGAATTTCAGAGGGAAGATGAAGTGAAGAAGGGAAAAATTCCAAGGGAACATGAAGTCTTGTGATGATGTGCTCTAAGGTATGTTTTTAAAAGTTCATCTAACCTTTTTCTCTATAAAGTTTTTTATAAAATGATTTAGATAGAGAAACTAGGAGGTGGTTGAGAAGACATATCAAGGTACTAGTGGTACGAATTTCAGAATCTAGTTCATTTTGTTGTTCGAGATACACTCTATGGAAGATAGGGGTTTTGACTAGTCCTGTAACTAGTCTCAAACAAGCGTTCCTGGTAAAATAGTCATAACTTGTTCATAGAGGATCCAAATTTAGTGAGAATAATTGGACTGGAAACATTATAGTATGTAGTATTCGGTGTGATATTTTTTGAATCAGATATCAATTATTGAGCAAGTGGCATGTTGTACAAGTTTGCTCTCTCGAATAGGCCAAAATTCAAGAAGGTTTTTCATTTTCGCTATATCTCCTTTTCAGTGAAGAATGAAGGAATGAAACTTGGAGGAATTTCAAAGAGGATATCAAATATGATTGGGTACAATTTTTTAGACCTTTATTCATTATAATTATAGAGTTATACTTGTTGAAATTTATGGTTTGTCACTAATCCAGAAACTAGTCTCAAACAAGCATTCAAGATAAATTTAAGAAGTGATGTTGGGGTTTATATGTGGACCCATGTGGAATCAGTTTCTATGTGGAATAATTTTCTATGTGGACCCAGTTTCTAAGTGGACCTATTTTGATGATGTTGAGAAAATATCTTATGCACCAGGTTGTTACATGATTAAAGGTATCTCTTTATTTGTGTTTTTTAGGGTTATATCTTGATGTTATAGTATATGCTTCATGCATATATTGGAGATTCTTTGACACATGGCTAATCACATATGTTGGTGATTCTAGGAATATTATTTGAGGTATATATTTGATACATGGTTTATGGTTTATCATGGATGTTATGGCACTTTCTTGAGGCATATCTTTGGCACATGGTTTGAGGCATATATTGGTGATGTTGGGCATATGTTTTGAGATATGTTCTTGGTGATATTGGCATATGGATTACATGAATGGATATGATTTTGATGATGATGATGATGATGTATCATTATCAGTCATTGGTTTCTTATCAGTGTTAGGTTGATTATCAGTGACAAGTTGATTGTCAGTGACAGGTTGATTATCAGTGACGGTGACAGTGACAATGGCAGTGACAGGTTTACTCTCCATTTATATTTCAAGGAGGAAGGAAGGGGCAAGGAAAGGGGGTTGTAGCCTCATTCTAGTTGGTGCTAGAGAATATAGGTAGTTGGAGCTTCCTTTAATTTGGAGCTTGTAAACTAGGGGGTTGAATCCTCCTTCCAATTGGAGCTAGAGAATTTAGGGATTTGTAGCTTCCTTCGGGTTGGAGACTATAAACTAGGGGGTTGGATCCTCCTTCCAGTTGGTGCTGGAGAATACATGGAGTGTTATATTACTTTGAGTTGGTGCTCATAAAACTAGGGGGTTGGAGCCTCCTTCCAGTTGGAGTTGGAGAATTTGGGTAGTTGTAGTTTCCTTTAGGTTGGATCCTTTAAGAAGGGGGTTTGTTCCTCCTTCTAGTTGGTTTTGGAGAATTTTGGAAGTTGGTGCTTCCTATGAATGTAATCTTCTGAATATATAAGAAAACATTCCATGGTTTTCTCCCATTTGGGTTTCCATGTAAAAATATCTTGTGCACTGTGTATGATGTGATGCATTGTTGAATGGTATTATTTATGGTTATATATTTATGACATGTTAAATGAATGGAATAATTGATAAGTTAATATTGTAATTAAAAATGGTCAAAAGTGCTCAGTATTGATTTACCCCCCTCTCTCAGTATTGATGAATATTCCAACAATATCCTTCTATAACCTAGAATTCACAAACAACACTACAAATCCCTTCTAGATTAGTTCAATTAAGGTAAAATAAACTAAATTTGGAAAAGTGGGTCTAAAAAATTACATTAAATAGTGATAATTTACCATTTTATCGTGTCATTTTCACAATTTACCCAAAATTGCCCAAAATTGGTGAAAACCCTCCCAACTTTGATCGAAGATTCTGGGAGCTTGGACTGACGAATTCTCATGTCATTTGGACCAAGTAAATTTTCTTGCTTTCAATTTTATCCATTCAATTTTAAATATTTCATGAGAAATAGAGGAGTGCGCTCCCCTTTTTCTCATGAACTCTGTGCATACGCGATTCAAATTAAGGTGAATAATGTATATACGTTATTCAATCAAAGGAGAATCACAGATGTTTGCGACTGTCATAACTATGAATCACATATTACTTGGAATTAGGATGTGAAGACTCCTTTACAATTCAACATTTTTTCTTAGCGCTTAGAAGATCCTATCATGTCAGGTCCTCATTGATTACTAACTCAAGAATGAAGAATGAAGAAACAATAATTATAAGCTAGAGAAAGAGATAAGTCTTCCATAAAGTATGCTTTGAGGACAAAACATTTTTAAAGGGGAAGGAAATGTTATGAACATAAATATACATATAAAATAGATATTAATAACATAATAATTAAATAATAATTATTAATAATGAAAGGACATGTCTCAAAGGACATGACTATTGGTTAAGGGTACCCCTGCATGGGTATATAAACGATCCCTCATTCTCAATTGTATATCATCTCATCTATTCATATTTTATACATTATTCCTACACAGATTATTATGTTATATTCCAAGTATTTTGGATAATTCTTGTGTGAGCGAACTTTGTTCATCTCATTTGGTATCATAGCTTCCTTTTCTGATCCAGGCCTTTGGCCAATCTCTTTACCAGACCTAGTCTGATCTTTCCTTTTGGCCACTAAACCTTTGTCAATTTTGGTGCCTTTGGAAACATACCTATAGGCCCTTGGCCAATAAATGTTTTTAGAGTTCGTGGAACTCTGGGTCTTTGACCACACCAGGGCATTTTTCCATTAAAACAAGAAAAAAAAATGATTTCCGTTGCAAGTTTTTAAAGTCCAGAAATATAGTTAAAGAAAAATCTATTTACTGCAAAAATTAAAATAAAAAATAAAATACCATAAATTGAGAAAATAAAATTCCTCTACGAAAATATAATTGAGTGTTGGCAAATACAAAAGTCGAAAAGGGCATCTAGTATGTTATAAGAAAAATCAAGAAAATATTATTGATAACATAATTCAAATCATATAAAGGGTTATTCAGAATATAAAGGAAATTCCGAAGTAAAGGAGTGTTTATATATTTATATATATAAGATTAGAAACAAGATATTATAGAAGTAATAATCAATATATTCAAAGGAAGACTATATATAAAAGGATTAAAGTATATTAAGAAAAATAAAAGAGAAGAAGTTCTAAAACGAATTCAATTGATATAAAAGGAGACATATATTGAATAATCCAAAATCGCTTCCGTCCAATTTGTGGGAAATCATTTATTATGGAAGAATATCAAGATAATTCAAAAATACAATCACGAATATTGAAAGGAGAACTAGGACATTATAAAGCGAGCAATAAAAAATTACAGTTTGAAATTGAGAAGGAAAAATATTTTAATGGGTTAACAGAGAAAGATAATCGTTACTTCAAAGAGCGTATTCGGGAACTCATTGCACAAAATGAAGAGCTAAAGATCGAAAGACAAAAAATGGCCCAAGACTTACTAGAACGAGATTAAGAAATATTACAATTAAAAAATCATAATCAAAATTTACTAGTTAAAATCAGAAAGTTAAAAGACAAGAAGCAAGGGAATACAAATTCAGAACAAGAAAATCGAGGTCTCAAGGAGAAATCAACTGAAAAGGAGGAATAAATATCCTGCCTAAGGAACCTTAACCAAAAGTTACTTGAACAAATTAAAATCTTGAAGGACGAAAGAAAGGAGAATGTAGAATCAGAAAAAGACAATAGGTCAAAAAATAAGGAAGAACTTTTACGATTAAGACGGCATAATCAAGATTTATTAACTCAGATTAAAGATCTCAAGCATGATAAGAAGTATTTACAAGAAGAGCTAGATCGAAAAACATCATTAGTCAACAAGGAAACAATGATAGAGCCAATAGAGAAATTATCCGACATTCAAATTTCGACAGTAGAAAAGGAACCAATACAAAGTTAGTTGATGTTCAAATTCAAAAGAATGCTTACATTGACAAATCATTGCAAACATCAAAAGAGTATGATTCCAAGGAAAACTCATAAGAAATTAGGATTTCTTATCGACATCCTCATCACAAAATCCAATACTTCAGCCAATCAATGTATCAACATAAACAAATAATCGTTATGTCGAAGAATATTATTTCCACTACAAGTGCGGGTCAAAATAGAAGCTATCATGGGAGTAGAAATGTATCAAATTCTTTCCAAGAACCCTATAAAAACCAAAATCCACAGAATATCGAATTAGGATGGGAAGACTCCTTTACAATTAGATAGTTTTGCTCAGCGCTTAGAAGATCCTATCGTCTTAGGTCCTCAACGATTACTAACTCAAGAATCAAGAATCAGGAGACAATAATTATAATCTAGAGCAATGGATAAGTCTTCCATAAAGTATGCTTTGAGGAAAAATATTTTTTAAAGGGGAAGGCAATGTTATGAACATAAATATAGATATAAAATAGATATTAATAACATATTAATTAAATGATAATTAATAAATAATAATTATTAATAATGAAAGGACATGACTATTGGTTAAGGACACCCCTGTGTGGATATATAAACGAGCCCCCATCCTCAATTGTATCTCATCTCATCTATTCATATTTTATACATTATTCCTACATGGATTATTATGTTATATTCCAAGTATTTTGGATAATTCTTGTGTGAACAAACTTTTTTCGTCTCACCGAGTCTAGCGATGATGAAACCAAGACACTATGGAGCATGGGAAGGAACATGGAGGCATTGACACGCTCTGTACCTATGGTGATAATATATGAGCTGTCAATGGGGATGCAACATAATTTTGTTGGTGTACCCCATACATGGGTTCACCTTTCCCGCGTTTAGTGAATTTCATAGTTTGTTATGATAGGGTTCACCGATCTTAGGCCTAGACTTTTTATGTGCCAAGGGAACAATTTTGTATTTATAAACATTTGGGGCTAGTATCCCATATTTTTTACTATGGACCTCTTAATTGATACACACACACACACACACACATTTTTTGTTGTTGTGAGTTATTATAATTTACTTGAAAATAATGGGTATTTACATGTGTAAATGGTGTGTTATTTTGGTATTGATGAGACAAATGAAAATATAGAACATAGTTAGCATATGCATCAGTTACTTGATTGGATTTCCTAGGAACATATATACGTAATGAAATCCAAAGATTGTTCCAGAATACATACTCTAAGGAAGAGACATAACAATACATAATCAAAAATATGATATAAACCATTCAATTGTGACACAACCAACTAAGAGTCCAGATAAACATAAAGGTGTTGAATTCCATATGACAGAGAAGCTCGTAAAATCTCAGTAACGGAACTGTACTCAGATACATTATTAATAGTTTCCCTGAGACAAACACCTCCAGTGGACACTAGCTAGTTAGTGGGTGAATAAATCACCTAGATAACATAAGCAAGGTTTCAAGTGTGGTGACTAATACCATATATGAACCCGAAATAGAATGATGACTCCCCTGGAATTTTCCACACATTACAAGAACAACAATTAAAAATATAGGGAAAAAGAAAAAGACATCTATACAAATCTATATACAAAAGATACAAAAAAATACAAAAGAACTAGTACTTGAGTCGTAAGGCTCAAGCATAGTAATTTTTAAAGTAGAGCCCATTTTTGGGCTCCGAAAACACATTTCTCTCATAACATGAAATTATTAAGCTCATATTTTCAACACACGTCGCATGATATAAGGACTGTGCCACATAGGGTTGAACTTTCCTGCTCCAAAGACATCATTTTCTTGGTCATAGACCAAAACAAGGTCTCCTTCAGAGAATACCCATAAAAGAATATAGTTATCATATTGAGTCTTGACACATTTATTATGCACTTCATTTATTGAATCAACATCTCGACGTCGTTCATCAAGATGTTCCAAGTAAACGAGGCATTCTTCAAGTTGATTCATTTCAGGGAGGATCTCAACGACAATTTTAAGCGAAGGGATTTCACATTCAATAGGTAAAACTGCTTCTACTCCATGAACAATTTGAAAAGGAGAGAAGCATGTTGCAATATTGACTGAGGTTCAGTAGGACCACAATGCCGCATATAAAATCAAATACCAATTTGATTTGTTTTTGTTGAAAATCCTTTTCAAAATGGTTTTCAAGGATTTGTTAACAACTTCAACCTGACCATTTTCCTTAGGATAGTAAGGAGACGAGTGATCCTTCCTAATACCCAGTTTTGATGCTAACTCGGACATCATGTGGTTCTAGAAGTGAATTCCATGGTCAATAACAATATCTCTCAGAACCCCAAACCTATCTATGACTTGATTAAACACAAAATGTGTTGCGGTTTCACCATAATTAGAAAACGTCGGCATGGCTTCTGCCCACATTGTAAAGTAGTCAACGACCACTATGAGATATCAATGCCCCCTAGATAAAATTGGTGGAATGCCATAAAATATACTCCCCACTTTGTGAAGGATCCGATAGTAATTATAGGAAACATAGGAGAATGATGTGCATGCATATTTTTAGTAAAGAGTTGGTAAGGGTGGAATTTTTTGATTGCTTCGAAACAATCTCTAAAGATCGTTGGCCAGAAATATCTGGTGTGAAAAATATTTTGGGTTGTTTCCAACCCTGATAAGTGACCACCACATGATCCACTATGGAATTCATTCAAAACAAACTCTGCTTATTCATGAGTCAAGCAACGATGAATAATTTATTCCACCCCTCGTCGATACAAAGTGTCATCGATAATGACATAATTCTTAGCTAGGTGGAAAATCCGTCATCGCTTGTCTCATGATAAATGTGGAGGGAACTTCAGAGTCTAGAGATATATAATAATATCTCCATACCAAGGACTGGATGAAGAGATGAGGAACACACACTCATCTAGAAATGAGTTAATAACTATTTTATCCTCATTCTCGATTGACAACTCTGATATAAGTTCGGTGAAGACTAACGACTTCTTGGATTCGATAGAAGAACAATCCAAATCAAACTCCTGAAGAACAAAAATCCACTTGTTGTATTTCCCACCAATTATTCGCCAAGTCAAAACATACTTAAAAGGATTAACGTTGGTGATGAAGGTCATGTTGTGCAATATAATATCATGTTGAAGACGCTAAACAACATGAAATGATGCTAAGGCCGGTTTCTTGATGTGTGAATACTTTATTTCAGGGACAACTAAGGGACAACTAGGAGGAAATCTAGGAACTAATTGTGGGTGTAAGGAAAAATGCTTAATTATTTAAATTAAAAAGGGATTAAACATGTGCAACTTGGGGAAAATATAACATGTGTTGGGGGTCAATAGTCTATAATTAAATTATTAAAAATTATCTAATTGTGCATAAGGTGACAAGTTTCAAGATGATTTTTCTTATAAAAGGAGTGGTGAGGAAGAGAGAAACTACCTATTGCTCGATGAATGAAATGTTGTTGAATTTTCTATTCACTAATTTTACTTGTGTGAGTTGGGTTGCAATATTGTGCAAGAGGTGGAAGCCTCTCCTTGTGAGGGCAAGCTTGGTATAGTTTAGATCTGAGTTGTTTGTGTGTAACCCCTTTGTGGCTTGGGCATCTAAGGGGGAAGAAGAGTACCCATAGTGCTGGTTGGGAGGTACCAGTGACGTCTTGGGATTGGCAGGATAAAAGGGATGTGCGCAAGTTGTTAGCGGGAGATTGGCATCATACATCAATTTCGCCTGGTTTGATATTCAATATTAGTCAATTTTTGACATAGTTCTTCTTGTATAATGATTAAATTATGAATTTATTATGACTAAATGATATACATACCGAGAGTGTATGGAGTTTTGTTAATGGACGATTTAATATTGTAAAAACATGAAATTCCAATATATTGGAGCGATAATGTTAGTTTATGCCTTAAGAATTTTTTTGTGAATTAGAATAAATTATTCTTGTCTATTAGAGATTGAAATTCAAAAATTTATTTAATCCACTACGTCTATCCATGTGTATATCCCATTCTCATCATTCAAAAATTTGACTATAATATCGCTCGTTGTGCATATAATCTTTTGAAATGGTTCAATTGAATTAAGGATTAGTGGAATGAATTTTTGTTGTTGAAAGGATTAGATTCCTTAGCATGTATGAACCTCTTCATTGGAAACATGTGTGATTCTCATAACATCTCATGTGTATACATGCTATCGTATTAAAAAACAACGTGCGGTTGTGATATATATGCAATGAAAACATTGCAAAAGAAAAACAAAAGAGGCTTCTAGTTGTTTATCGAATGGAATCTCATTGTTGTTATTTGCTTTCTTTTTACAAACTATATAAGGAATAGATCTAGTTACATTGAGTTTTTACATGAGAAAAGAATATTCTATATAGAAATCAGTGAATGATCCAAGTTTTGTTTTGTTTTTAAGTATTTTTAATTTGTAATACCACCAAAATGTGTATGTATACTTGTGATTTGAAGAAACCAAATTGCAACATTGTAGCTTTTATGTAGTCAATAATGGTTGTGTTAAGTTGATGTGCATTGGGTTGTGACATTAGAAGGACCAGGAAAATTACCTCTTGGTATAGGTTCGACATTAACCATAGCATAAAGACTACATTGTTATCTAAATTATCCATATTATTATGACGAGATTCAAGATAAGGATTTACAAGATTTTGTAGGATCATCCTTCCTGTACCGATTCCTCTTATTTTTCTATATCCTCTTTATCCACCTCAGAACTTTGACTACAAATTAGTCATGTCACAAACCGATTTGGTTGACTTTTGTGAATCGTATGTGTCAGGATAAGGAAGGTCACACAATACATCATGTATCGAAGTTGTTAGCACTCTATAAACTTCGTTCGGATGAGAAAATGAATGACAGAGGCAACCTACAAACCAACTTTAAGGCCGAGAACTAGCCTTTCCAACCTAGAAAGGGCTCTCTCTGAGACTTCATCTTTGTACAGGTTATGGCTTTAAACTGTGGCTAGATTTAACACTTTCATACAATATTTCTGGTTCTATTGGAAAGAGAGATCAAGACCTTGGTCTATGGAGTCAATTTTCAGTAAACGGGGGAAACAAATGATGTGGTGACTAAGACTTGAGAGGATAAAGGATAAGTAGGAAACAATTTTTCAGTTTGGAGTCATTGTGTGTGTGGCGAGAGAAAAACACATGAAACAACCCAGAGCACCATTGGAGATGAATTCTGAGTTCACTTGGAAGAAAACACAATTGTCTAAATGGAGAGATCTAGAGCACCACACGATGAATTCTAGACCTACATAACGTTCCTATGTAGACAAAATATAGTTATGAATATAAAGAACACAAGGATCACATACATAAAGAGAGATTACAATACATCATACCACTACCATTAGAATCTTTTCATCAAAGCTTCAGTACCTTTGCATTAAATTTCAATCGAGTTAGAAACTACATTCAATAGTCACTGTCTACACTATTCTACCAACCAACCTGGCTTACATTGAAAAGATGAAATATATAGACAAGGCTATGTCGCTTGGGTTGCCCTTCCCTCCAACTACTCTCCCCAGAAATTAGGTTCTGACTATTCTCTACTAGATGATCCTTCGTCTGACACTTTACTAAAAATAGAAACTAATTGTACTCAATCGTACAATAACCAATGTCTTTGCCATGACAGTTTGGTCATCAACAAGATTTCATCGTTAGAGAGTGATGTGTCAATTATTTTCCTTCGACAGACTATCTGGATGGTCAAGTGCTCTATCAGAATCCTACCACCCATTATAATGGCCTTTATTTCTGCCATGCAATCATTTGTTGGAGCGTGCATGTGGCGGGTAACCACGGATTGTCATAGGTGTTTCCAAGATGACAAAACCAATTAGGGGACAATGCCTTTCTTCAAATTGTCGCGTGTCCAACGTACACCTGTCCTTTGCAATAGATGGGTTTCAAGCGTTACACGTCGTATTCTTTCCATGCGGGTACCTGTTAGAGACCTTACTTTCCAGTAGGAAACAGGACACGGGGAGAAAAAATATGTGCCACGTTTGAGAAGAAAAAAATGGAGTCCATTGATCATGTTTCTGGCCTTGTCTATAGTTTTGATATCTGAAACGTTCTCTTGAGAGACCAGTTGCGCCTTTTCAGATTCATTACTTGTCTTTGCAAAACCGCATTCCCTTTCAGCTTCTTCTATTCATTGGCTAGAGCTACGTGGACGTTTTTCAAGCTCGGTCCACGATCCTTGAAGTGATTTTCAATTCTCTCTTCTGACATCCTATGTGCTTCTCACAACTGGATGATTATGTCTTGTTCTTCCTTGAGCTTCCTCTTGATCCAAGTCGTGTTTCCCTCTTGAATTTGTGATGTTGTTGCTTCAAGGGTCTTCTCTGTTGACTATTGTCTTAGCTCCCTGTTCTCCTGGTACAAATCAATAATAGCGAGTTGTACCTGCTTTATCTGTTGTGAAAATTCACAAATACCCGTGCTTTCAGTGTCTCTCCTTCTTCGTCTATCGCAGGTTTCTTAGCTTGGACCTTCGACGGGCTCCAACAGAATGGCACGCATAAGTAACTCTTTGGTGGCCGAATTTTCTCGTGGCTCGCTCGAGGCTTGGGATTCCCCGATATCTTTATTCTTCCTTGGCCTTCCCCTCTTCCGGGGTATTGGATGTTGGGGGGATGGGGAACCCAATGTCTTTACTTCCCCCACAACCCTTCCTATTTACGCCTCTAGGCAGTGAGATGTTACTTCTCTTGCGGGTGAAAAGGAATCTCTTTTGGGGTCCTTGGGGATGTCGGCTGTGAGTATAAATGAATCCCAATTTTCTCTCGATCGCCTCAACTCCTCAACTACCAAAATTTTTATTAGCGAGACATGAGATAGTTTCTTCTTTGGCTGGTTTGTTTCAGTTTGAACATTGTCTGCCATTTCTCAGAGGCTTTGGTGCAAGAATAAAGGAAGGTTCAATGTTGTCCTTCCTTTCAAATGCATCAACAATCTGATGTGATCTGGGTATATTATGTCAGACCTCCCTTCATAGGTGAAATATTTTCTAAACGCCCTTAGGAGCTTCCGAAAAGGCTCTTGTAGATATCTACTTGGAATTCCTGCTTCGACCTTCCCATTTAAATAGTCTGGTTTGATGAATTCCTTATATAATAGCGCGTCCAAAGGAACGCCTTTAGACCACCTTTCACCGCGTGTAGGGACTTCATTGTGGCTGACAGAGTTTCCTCCATTACCTAGAAAGTGATACCTTCAATTACTGCATGGAACCCATTGAATCCGAGTGTGAATTGTTCCACTAGTTTCACGTTGAATCCTTGGATTTTACTACAAAATACCATGCATCCGATTTGTTCAAAAGATTCTTTGACATCCAGATATTCATTTACCAATTTCAAAATTTGAGTTTCGGTCCCCACATTTATTCTACTTCACGTGCCTTTCATTATGTTCTGGGATGTTTCCATGGTGCAACGTGCATTTTTTCTACGTGCGGTGGATTTAGCACAGACCCAAGGCAATAACCTTGATTTACCCAGGTTTGTGATGCAGCTGATGGAAATTGACTTTCTCGCAATGAGAAACTCAGGGCTTGCGAAAAGAATCACATACAATGCATAAACTTGGCTGATGAACATAATACATGTAGGGTAACTAGTATTTATAACTGGACAGGCGAGAGATGGAATTGTGCCAGGGGACACTGAATCCATGGTGACTAGATATTTTGAAGTGGGCCAAAGATTTGCACAACACATCTGTGCGACGGGTACACTTTGGGGCATGTCAAGTACAATTGATAAGAGCTGCAGAGTATATGTGATATGAGCACTGTGATTTTTCATCCTTTTTGGATTCATAATGAGTTGATGATGGTCATTGCATATGCTGACGTGACTCCTATTTAACGACTTGCCTCAACCTTTGGCACGTAAAACCTCCTCTTCTGATAGGACCCAAATTTTTGGGAAAATACCTTTACCACTTACACATGTTTGATTCTGACGTCCCCTCCCGACTCCAAGGCCCAACCAGCCACTTGCTGACTTCGACCCATTTGTTGTTTGGTACCTGACCTCACATGATTTGACACACAGACCATGAATCGACTAATACTGACTCTAACTAAAAAAATGACGGTGCTAACAAAAGTGAGGGAATGTACCTTGCAATAGTTATTTTAGGAGGCTAAACGAGCACGTGATAGCTTTGATTGCCTTCCCTTTTAAGCCAAAAATACTCTAAGTTTTGGAAATTAAAATAAATCAATCTGATTGTAACTCAAGCTAACGGATAAATTTTGTAGTTTCAGAGACAACCAGAGATAAACCTCTGTGTGTTAGTAACCTAACCAACCTCGATATCATTGCTCCAATAGATGAAAAATCATCGATAAGTCGAAGTGCCACTCGTATGTTGGAGATCGATATCTTGAGAAAAAAAAATTCTTCTCATTATAGACACGATTAATTATGTGTTGACTGTCATGCGTGGATATGCAAAAAAGATTTTAGAGAACACAAAAGGGTCGAGTTGTCCCAACTCAAAAGACCCATAGTTTTCATGGATCGTAACCAACAAATCCTTCAATTTATGATCAAAAGTAAGATTATATCCGATAGGAAGAGATTCGTAGATTTTCTAATCTCATGAGAGTTTAATGAATAAAATTGTAGGTGCTCCGAGTGTTCTTTCTTTCCAGTAGCCATTAGATTTTCGTCGAACTTAATACTGAATTATAGATGGAAATTGATTACACAAAGTGGAAATTTAGATTAATAAATAACTCCTTGTTTTTGCAAAACATGGAGTTATTTTCTCCTTTCTTCTAGTTCATTCGTAAGAAATAATGTGTGGCATCGTTATGAGCATGATGTGGTAAAATTTTCATTTCATTTCTGAATTTTCAACTTCCATGCTTACTCCCTTTAACCTTCAACCAACATGCCTTATGACCTAAGTCATATTAAATATTTAAGAATTCATTTAATTAATTTTAAGTATGATTTTTGTTTTTCAATCAAATTTTGCCACTGTTGAGATCAATTCCCTCTTCCAAAATTTCCCTCCCCTTTTCTATTTTCCCAACTTCTTTTGTTCATTTTGTTTCCCTCTTCTATACTTACCCAAATTACCCTTTTCTTTTTTCCCTTCTATTCTCCCTTTCTAGTTCTTATACTTAGTCATTTTTCCAAAATGACGGGTTTGAAGATTGGCGGACTCATGGATCCTCATCTCCATCCACACTCTCACATATTGAGTATGACCAACCGCCACATTATCCTATACTTAACCGTTTCTGCAGTCATGGTTTCCTAAGTTGACGAATTTAAAAATTTCATATCCCTTGTTATGTGACATACATTTTGTACCCAAACGATCCACGATATACATTTTGACCATTGGACTCCCCGAGCTACTAAGTATCTCATCTCTCCTATATTGATTTCGAACGACCACGTTACAACACTTAGCCAATTCTCAACCTTTTGCAATGATGGTTTCACGGGTTCTCGGGTTCAGAAAAGTCCCAAATGCTATTTTCTCTCGTCCATATTCTCTACCTTCGCACTTTTCCCAATATGCATTAAGTATGGTTTAATGCTAATAAATCATCATGAAGGTGTCGTAAACATGTCATCAATGAGCCAAGGGATTGAGGATATTTATTATTAAACCACATTAAGGCATGATTTGCAGAAGATTATATTATATCTCTCTAGTGCTCATTCAAATATTATCTGTATCAAAAGAACGCTATCGTCAACTTATGGAAGTAGCAGCTTGAGAACAGTTCTGCATAGATACTTTGAACATTTTGGATGAGAGGACTATAACTTTCAGTGGTCTGGATCGTATTCTTATTATTCATCCCCTTCTGCTTAGAAGGAAGTAATTTGGACGTCCAAAATTTCTCATGCAAGTTGTGTTCCTGAAGTTTTTGACTGCAAGGAACTAGTTTCCTGGTGTGCTAAGAAGTATATACCAAGTTAGCGGTTGATTAAACTCCAAGATCATTCTCTCGTCTCTCTTTCATTTCAAGTGTACCATAAAATGATGAAACTCCTAGAGCCAACACTCACCTTCAAAGGTGAAGATTGTAGGGACTTCTTGAAAAAACATGACATATATCTTACCTGAATTCTTGGATAATCCTACGACCATCCATGAAGATATTACCAGATTGCAGGTCAACTTGTTCAAAAACCCATTTCTGGAAATTGCATGGTTATTTACCATAGTTAGAGGCCAAGAAAATATTGCTAGCATTTCCCGTATGATTCTTTATATCTTATATTTTATTGTCAAGGAGAAAGCCATTTTTTATTAGGCAAATATGATTTCCATTGAAATTTCTTCCCTACTGTCTTAGTATAAAAATAATAAGAAATTCTTTATGTCTTCTTATTTGGTTTTTGCGATAGCGCATTGCTATCAATTTCGTAAATTTTCTATATGCAAGAAGGTGAATTGTGAATTTGACCATGTGATATTTTGGTACCAAGTGTTATGGAGGCACAAAGATTCCCTGCATTTTTATGAAGTTTTCAATGAATTTGTCTCTGTTCTTAAAGGATTTTTGTTTGGAAAAGATACCCCAAGAATATATTCTCAGGATAATAAATTCCTGGATAAAAAGAAGACTTTGGAGAAAATGGAAAATTACAATGTTATCAGGATTTTCAGTTCTAAGGAAAAGCCATCCTTTCTTCCATGTCATATATCTGACTAAATGTTTGTTACAAAATTTGCAAGGCAATATAAATTCTGGCTGAATGTTTTTCATGAAAAATGAAAAAATCAATTCATACCTTTGCCTTGGAAAATTGGGATTTTGTATTAAAAAGTATGAACAAAATTGATGAATTTGCAAACCAGTTCCACAAATTGAATCTCAAGTATGTTGAAAATATTAGAGGGTTTGACCCTAACAAAATATTTTTGAAACATATGTTAGCAATGGGTTTTAGCAATTCATTTATCCACATTGTTCTAGGAGAAGAAGAAGATAATAACCTGGGAAATCTTGCCCACACTGTTGGTGACTTAGAGACGGTACTTAGTACCAATGGATTTTACAAACGGAGAGGAAAGGGTCCCAGTGAGAAGAGTGCCCAGTCCCCAACTGTTACTCCTAAGAATACAACACCTCAGAGCAGTGCTCCAGTGGCCCACCCATCTAAAAACATAATCAACAATAATTTTGGCAGAGGAGGAGACAAGAACGCCCCTCCAGGAAAAAATGAAAGCTCACATAAACTTCCTCTGAGGAAGAAGAGGAATAATATTGTGCAAGAGGAAGAAGAGCATCGCGTCGAAAGTGAAATCAATAGATTCTCCCTCGAAGATATGGATCTCAAGGCTGACAGTGAGAAAATGTTTCCTAACATTGATCAGCGAGGAGGCACGGCCCACCAGAATCAATCGTTGGAAATTGTTGATAATGAGATCTTTGATGAAGAAGAATCATTTGTATTTCGGAGTTCTTTCTTTGACATCGAATCTAAGAAATTAATTATTGAGAAGAGTGATGTGAATAATAAAAATGGGAAATCTCGTTCAGAGGTTAACCTAAGAAATATGCGTCCTTTTAAAATTTCCAGAATCCATGAAGCAAATGGCGACACATTGGATGACTCCATTGGTAGTCTTGAAGCGTAAAATATAAAGTTAAAGGAAAGGATTAAAGAACTAGAAGAGACTTTGATGTCTCTTCCACTCCTTTCCATCCCTTTGGCAATTTATGTACCCACCATGCCTACAACCAAATTAAGAGGATCCTCAAGATTACTCATATCAGCTAGGAGCTATGTGGAGAACAATATAAAGAAAAGAATGGCACTGATCACCGAAGCTTGGGAAATTTCAAAGAACATGGTTTCTTTTGGCTTGAGGGCGAATGCCTTCCATGAGTATCTACAGGCCGACCTAAAAAATGAAGAAGGTTTCTACCTTGATGTCATGGTACCCTTTTATATTAAAGTTGCCAATATGTCAGAGTTAAAGAGAAGAGAGGAGGGCCTTCCCTCTCCAAGCCAGATCAAGCAGATGAATGCCTACTAGAAAGAAAAAATAAAGAACTTGAAAAACATTGTTCAAGGGTGTAGGCAAGCCATAACAAGGAGAGAAGAGATATTCAAAAGGCTCACAGATGTGGAACTAGCTGGAAGAACTAACGAAGTCCAAGATCCCAAGTTGATCCTCAATGCGTTGTTCCTAACAAAACAACAGTTCGATGAGCAAGTTGATATTTTTAAAGGATTGTCAATTGAAAAAATATATGGTATAATTGAATATGATGAGAATGCCATAGATAACTGGCTAGTGGATTACTCCGTAAAAAATCAGGACATTGAAAAAGCATTACATGGAATTTCTCTTGATCTCCGAGACTTGGAGGGTGAACTGTTAAAAATTAAAATTCGACATGAAATCAATGTGGCACCTATGAAAAGTTACATCGAAAAATGGTTCAAGAAGGCTAACGATAAACTAACAAATGAAGGGAAAGAAGCAGTTGAGACGGTTCCTGTAACCATTGATGAAAACGATTAAAGGACATCAACGAGAAAATGAATAGGGAGAGAGGCCATCATAGTAAGTTTATGTTGATCACATCCTTTTTTTTTTTTATCAAGTCCTTCATCTGATTATTCCACCTCTTTCACTAGAAAGGTTTATCCGAAGACTGATAACTCATTTTTTCTTCTTACCAAGTCTTGTTGATCCTTCTACCTCCCACCGTCTTCCTTCTAAAATATTATTTCTTGTATTTATTTTCTTTATGGTCTGCGGGAGCCCCAATCCCAATATTTAAGACAAACACGTATACAATTTCAAATAAGATGTAAAATACTATATATTTTTGGGGAATTTCAAGAGAACTACTTTGGGAACAATCTCGACTGTGCTTTGTAACCCTATTTTCAGAATATAAAGTATTTTAGGTTGATCTATCATTATCTTTATTTGATCTTCCCATGTGTCCACTATGTTAAAGTTCTCTTATGCATGCAGATCATCTTCTTTTTATTTTATGTGATCATAAATCTTTATCTTAAACTATGATGGATGTGAGGAAATTTTTCTTATTTTCTTTAAATGTGTGAAGTGTGTGATTCCTGGGCCTTTCTCAGGAAATTTCTTTAAAAAAGAAAACAAAAACATTTCCCTTTTATTTTCTCGCAATTTTTATGTTTCTTTGAATCACTACGACGAACTTCTATCAAGTCCCACATTTTGACCATAAAGAAATCCCAAGAAAATCTAAAGAGGAGTACCACCTCTATAAAAATGTAGGGTGATTTACATCCTCGTGAGGTTGTCGTTTCGGTCCTATCGGATTCAAGCATCGACAATCACCTAGTCGAGTCTCACTACTTTACCTCATAACTTAAATAACTATTTAAGTGAATTAAGAATTATGCTTATGCATAAGTGACTTGATTGGGAGAATCAATCTTTTATATAATTCTTAGTCTTATGTCTGACTATGATTAACCTATGAGGAAGAATAAAAG